>PVJA010007483.1:0-68347 GCA_004027025.1 Myocastor coypus | reverse complement strand
ATACCACCTCACCCCAGTGAGGATGGCTATCATAAAGAAATCAACCAGCAACAAATTCTGGAGAGGCTGTGGGGAAAAAGGAACGCTTCTCCACTGCTGGTGGGAATGCAGACTGGTGCAACCATTATGAAAAGCAGTGTGGAGGATCCTTACAAAACTAGAATTGGAAGTTCCGTTAAATCCAGCTATCCCCCTACTGGGAATTTTCCCAGAAGAACTGAAAACATCATACCACAGCGATATCTGTGCACCTATGTTTATAGGAGCCCAATTTGTAATAGCCAAATCTTGGAAACAACCAAAATACCCATCATTGGAAAAATGGTTTTAAAAATGTGGTATTTTTATACAATGGAATATTACTCATCCATAAAGAATGATAAGTGTGAAGACTTCATATATAAATGGATGTATATTGAACATATATTCATTAGTGAAATAAACCAGACCTATATGTGTAAATATCGTGTAGTCTCCCTAATATAAAAACTTTAAAGAAGAAAATAAAAACTTAAGGGCATAACACAGCTGAATGTGTTATGGATTAAACAACGAAGTGACTGGAAGCAGATAAAGGAGAAAACATATCAAGAGCAAAACCATGCACTTACGTAAACAGGATGAATCAGATATTGGTCTGAAGAACCTTCAAAAGGTTCATCATATTGATCATAGCACTATGTAACACTAAAACTATGCTTGGAATGCATGTCACTCTTGTCTTTTTGATGTGTACTGCTCCCGTTGTAAACTCAATTACTGTCATTCTCTCTCTCAAGAGTAGTACTTGAAAATAAGAGACTGGGCAAAATACCATAGTCTTAACAAGCTATAATCTTGTATTTCCTTGAATTTCCAAATATCTGTATCAAAATTGTGTAACTGCTTATATCACATTGTATGGAACATTATTAGAATATCAATGATGGTCAGAAAATATCAATTCCAAGCTAAGTCGAAGATATTTGATACTCAGAAAGCCAGTGATGATAAGCTCAAGTACCTTTGCTATAGTGTAATAGTATCACAAAGCTTTTCTGCTGGAGGGTTAAGAATGTAAGTTAACAGACCAAAAATTGGAGAAAAAGAAGGGATATGAGGATAGCAGTATTTTGGCCCTAGCCCTTCAAGTTCAATAAGGACTCAGGATATAAGACAACCTGTGCTGTAATATCCTATAACTCAGAGGTGTCCCAAATTTCCTGGTCAAGGAGATTATGGGACCTCAGAGGAAAGGGATAAATGAACTATAGTGCATCTAAGGAGAGTCACCCAGAGAAAAACATTCTCTCAGGCTTTCACAGAAAGCAAACTGGCCAAGCAATGGCCATGACTCATCCCGAAGGCTGACACTAACAACAGTTCCACAAAGTACTGTATATGGTCCCAAACTTAATCCTGCGGGGATTTGACCCTGGAAGATACAAAAAAATGAATGTTTTGTTATACAGGTCTTGCTTCGACTTGCCCTTGGTCACACAGCAAGAAAAAAAAAAAGCTTAATTACATTACAATGCTAGATTGGTGAGATGAGCTTTAGGAGGCTTAGATCAATAGCCTCCGACATTACAAGCTTCACTGATGGCCCACTGCAACTGTGGAACATTTGACTGTGTATGCATTTGATTCCTCTTAGTCCAAAGAGAAGAATTTCCTTTTCTTTTCTTTTTGTTATTTTTTTCTTCTTAGCAACATCAATAGGGAGGTGAGTCATGCCCACACACTGTACTCTGTAGAACTATTGTGAGGACAATATGCAATATATCAACTTTTAAAAAAAGAAAGGGGAAAAGAAAAAAAAAAGTAATGTTGATTTAAAAGTGTTAATGTTTAATTGTTTGATCAATCTTATATACCTATATGTATTAATCTAAACTGATCTGATGATGAAAATATGTAATATAACCACTGCTAAATTTAAACAGAAAATTAAATTAAATTAAAGAAAATAGAGAGGAAGAAAAACAAACAAACAAACTAACAAAAACAAAAATATGGGAGTCTTGCTCATCTTTCCTTTCATCTCATCTTGAAAGTCATGAGACATCTGGTCCCTAACCCCTAGTTTCTCTAGTGACAACTGCTAAAGTGAGTGTTGGCCCCCCTTCCTTTTATACCCACTCCAGGCTAAAAAAAGTGACAGCTTTTTGTCAGGACGTGATGTAGGGCTTTTGCTCTAATTTTGGCTCATTTTAATTTGACTATCACAGGAAATGCTCTTCTCATCCTCCAAAGCACACACACACTGCTGGGTTGTGTCCCAAAGAACCTTAGCACCCTCTGATATTGAGGATATCTGAATCCCAAACAAGTGATTTTCAAAGATTTCCATTATTGCAGAGGCAAATGACAAGAAATCCTTTGAAAGCCTCTGTTGACTCTGAAAACACCTCCCTCCCACCTTCTTCCCTCTGCTAGCCCCCTGCCTTATCTGCTGGTACCATCCTCCCCACCCCCTCCACCAGAAACTCTGCCTTGTCAGTCTCCTCCAGCCACGTCTTAACTTATTCGACCCTCTGTAGCAACATCTCTGCTCTCTTCTCCTTCCTCCAATTCCCCTGTGGATTCCACCACCTCTCTTTCCTCGTCTGTATGGGAACCTCAGGCGCTCAGGTGCTTGTGACCCCTCCTCCCACCATTGTTCCTCCTTTTTTCCATATCCACACTTGAATGCCTCACTCAGCTGTGCCGCTGACCTGCGACTGTTTGGCATATACCAGCTGCTGCCATCTTGTGCACCATGTAACCAGCTGCTCTCATCACAGGGTTGCTCCTCCTGTGATGTAAGAGCACCGGCTTGAGGTGCAGGTCACAATGAAGAGTCACCAGCATCTTGTGGCCTCTCCTGTGACATATATTAACTATAAATAAGAGACTTTTTATGTTTTTCAAATTCTTATAAGTGATTGCTGTTAATTGACCTACAAAAATTCTGATTAGTCTTTTTATAATTACAAACTTAAAAATGTTATTATAATCTAATTTGGTCAAAAATACATCTGAGTGTTCTCTGTTTTTTTTGTTTTGTTTTGTTTTTTTGTATTATGGCTGGCTCAACCTGCCCTGGGGGGTGGGGCTGGCATAACATGTGGTGCTTAGGATTGAACCATAGTCCCTTTGGTTAACTAAGCTTTCCTAAGCAGGCACTTTAGACTGCTTAGCCATCTTGCCAGCCCCTGCTCTGATTTTTCGATGATGTTCATTTTTATGTTGTGTTTTTATGCATTTGTATGTCAACAGCTATTTCTCTTTTTATTTGAGCTTTCAAGGCATGCTTTCTCCTGAGTTACCAGCTGCTCTAAGTGATATCAAAATTGGTTTATAATTAAGCAAAAGTTGTTAAAATGGGGAGAAATTATTGGACAGGATTCTTAATTGGTGGGTAGAGGGGTGGCCAACCTTTGCTCATTAATGAAAAGCATCCAGTAATTTCCAAAGTCTCTTAAAAGATAGTCTAATAATTTGGTGATTGATCAAAAGATGAAGTTTTTCAAAGAAAAAATTTAAATAAGGTTTTCTCATAAAAGATGCTCTTGAGAATGAGGCGTGGCGATGCACACCTGTAATCCCAGTGCTTGGGAGGCTGAGGCAGGAGGATTGATATGAGTTCGAGACCAGTCTTGTCTACAAAAGTAAGCTCAAGACCAGCCTGCACTGCATAGTGAGACCCTGTGTCAAAAAGAAAACAAATGCTTTCCATATATTAAAGATATCCATTCCTTCCAAATGTACCATACTCTGCAATATAAGTTTTCTCTCAGATTTGACCAAATGCCTTTCTCTTATTCTGTAGATATTCATAATAAGTTCATGCTAAGCCAACATGAGGTCACCAGTTAAATGATAATTTTCTAACTAAAACTTATGTGATATGTAGAGAGGCTTATGTGATATTTAGAGATGCTTAGCTAAAATGCAAACTTCATCATGATTGTTTTGCTGTGCTACTGTGTATGACCATTGATGTCAAATTATCTTTGTAATATTATATAACTTTGTCTATTAACATTCTATGGTGACTTAACTACTAGAATATCCATGGTTGGTAAGAAAGAACAGTTCTCTGGTTATACTTTATATTTCAAGATGCTAAGTACTCAGACAAAAGTTCCATAAGTAAGTATATTGGTCCCTCTTAGTATTACTTATACTAATGTAGACCCAGATTCTCCTGAAGGAACAATTGTTATTAATTCCTATTTTATGTCCCTATCCACTCCTGACATTGGTGCCAAACTTAAAAAGACAGATCTTGGCCCTCAAACTTCACCAGGTAGACTTATTTAATCTGGCTTCTGTGTCTTCAATAACAGAGACAAAAGTTAACTGTACACGAGTACCAGCCTTTGGCTGCGACACTTGGGACTCCCATCAAAGCAGGGCCTTGGCAAGGTAATTCTGAGCCTAAACAATGCCACCACCAGAGCCCTGGCTGGATGGTTCCAAGTGCAGCAAAGGACACTGGGCATGAGCCTGCTCCAACATGCAGCCACTATTGGGACCTGCTCCCATCTACAAGCTCAAACATCACTGGAAAGGCAACTGCCCTGTCTGCCAGAGAGCGAGTAAACCAGTAACTTCCCTACCTTCACAGGAGAATGGGCTGCAGCCTGATCCATCAATAGTTGACCTGCTTGGTCTTGCCACTGAAGGGGAATGATGGGTTTGAAGCCCATGGCCCCAATCAATGTATCTTTGTCAGAGCCCCCAAGTCTCACTAGACATCTCAGGTAGGACACTCTTTTCTTGTTGACACAGGAGCCACAAATGTTCTTTCTGCATTTTCAGCACATCAGATCTACAGTCTCCATAGTGGGTGTTGATGGCCAATCTACAGGACTCCTTCAGAGAGGGTCCATTTCCTGCCAACTTTAGACACTGTTTTTCATTCATTACTTCCTTGTGATTCCAACTTGCCCCACACTTCTCATTGGGTGAGATCTCCAAAAGCTCCACTTCTCTTTCACCTGTCTCCTCACAGTGCTCATCCTACAAGCCCAACCTCAGTGCACAGCCAGCTCCTTCCCCTTTATTCCCTCTTTCCTTGTCAACCACATAATCTAGGACACTTCCAGTCCTACTCATGTCACACATGATACCCAGGCACTAGTTTGCCTGAGGGATCCCTCAGCCTTCCCCTGTGTTACCCAAAACCCAATAGCCCCTAAATGCCAATGGGAATACACACAAATTCTCTTTTAAAAACCTACCTCACCAAATTTACCCTGGAGCTGTATCTGCCTTGGCCTCAGCTCTCTCCTTTGGCTCTAACTAGACTCACGGCATTTCCTAGGGCACTCACCTTCCTAAGGCTTCCTAATGTGCTTCATTCAAGCTCATGTATGGGAGACCTTTCTCTGCTTCATCACTTGCTTTCTCCTGATAACCTTCCTCCTATCATTGACTACATTCCCATTCTATTGTTCCTCTGGTACATGCTATGACAACACACAGTCACCTGCCTCCTACCACAAATAGATACCACTCGATCAGCACCATCTATATTTCCTGGAGATTTAATATATCTTAAATCCTCTAAGCCTACAGGATTAGATCCTACATGGACAGGCCCCCACCTGGTCATCCTCCCAATAGCAATAGCAGCAAAAGTCACCAGCCAGCCTGCCCTCCTGGTTCCACGTCAGTGAGTCAAGCAGTTTCCAGACAACTCCACTCCACCAGACAACTCTTCATGATCCTGACCCCTTGTTACCTGTCACCCGAGTGGTCTGCACAACTCCTGTCCTCCTACATATCTCCACCTATACTCTGGACTGTTTACCCAGATGATTTTCAGGTGCCACACAAGATTTCAGATGTGACCCTTCACTAATGATAAACTTATTGTCCTGGCTGAAACACATGGCGCTAGCTTCCATATGGGGACAAACCATCATCTTGTCACCCTCCTTGCCCCAAGATGATGCTCCTATTCAGAAGGAAGCAACCTAAAAGATTCTTCTCCCCTTAATAACAACTAAAAGATGGAAATCACAGGTTATGGCCCGAGTACAGACTGCTAAATTATCATGGCCCTTATCCAACATGGCTGAATCCCCAAAGCCACAGCTTATCTTCCCAGTGACCACTTCCTCCTACTTTTCACTCCAGCCTTGCATACAACTTCCTCTTACCTTTCTTACACACACAAGGAAGCCTCCAATCAGTTCCTTGGGTGCCACTGAAACTGCTCCTCAACTCCGCCCCTAGCAAAAGTCCATAAAGTCTCATTGTCCCTGTCTCAGGTCAGAGGATCTGCCCATCTGACTGCCCCTGATCCTCTCCATGTCATGAGATAGTGGATAGAGATTCTGTGATGCATGTGGCATCAGAAGCCTGCAGTGAGCTCTGTTTTGCAAAGTAACTTAATAAAGACTGTGACCTTTGGTTCTACAAGAAAATAGGTGCAATTATTTCCTAATCTTCTGTTTGCAACTCACATGACACAGGAGCACAGGGCTCTGATGGAGGTGCGGTGTGGGGCCTGCAGTGTGTCATCACGGTGGGTCAGATTGTTGATGCCAGCGCAGGCTGTGCCTCTACCATGTGGACATTGAAAGGCCTACATTAGCAAAGATCTCAGGGCTGAAAGGGCTTTCACACACTTCAATGCATAGGTTTTATAGTTTGAGTTCCTTTTTATTCCTTAGGAGAAGAAAATACCAAAAAGTATGTTTCTGGGTGTTCCTCATCTGTAAAGTGTCCCTCTCTGGGCAACTTCCTGAGACTGTATCTCAAAATGAAATGAATTGGGGCTGTAGGTCTGGCTAGAAGACTCAAAGAGTATATATGAGGTCCTGAATGCCACCCTGGTACTGCAAAATGTTAAAATAACTACATTAAAATGCCGCTGTTTCAAAATAATTGGTAAGCCTCTATTGTAGATCATGAAGCTGACTAAACTGAGACAGAATTCCATGTTTGGTGAGGTTTCCAGATTTCAGGGCTGAAATACAAAGACTAAATAAAATATAAATATTCACAATAGTAATTATTTTACCTTGGTATTTTGCTCGTTTCTGTCAATTATTTCCCTTAAGAAAAGTCTTATATTTTTCTTAAAGTATTTTTAGTAGTGACGTTATGGTTGCTGCAGCATTTCTTTTGGGTTTTGCTGCTCTTCTACTGTTGCCAGTGTTGCTAAGCTCCCCAGCCAGTCAGACCTTAGCTAAGCCCCAGCTGGCCTGCTTACCTGTGGTGCTGTTCTGGGCAAGTTGCTCAGCCTTCCTCAGCTGCTGTATCAGGGGAGCATCCTCCTAGCTTCCTTGTAGGATTGTTTCATGGATTAAATGGAAATTGATGGAATGGGAGAAAATAAATTCAACTGGTCATCTCATAATGTAGCAGCCAGTGGACTAGCCAAGTAGCTCAGAAGATTAAAATGACTGCAAGCAGGTGCAGAGGTGGGGGGGGTTCGATCCCCAGGCCAACCGTGCTGGTCCCACCCCTGGGGCATGCTGAGATGGCAATTGAGACTGGGCATGGTAGTGCTTTGTACTCCCAGCTCCTGGGAGTCTATAAACAGATGGATCACTGCAAGTGTGATCTAGTACTAAGCCCTGAGCACCCTGTAGACCCTTCCCTAAAAAAATATCAAAAGAAAAAGAAAGAAAGTAGCAGCTAAGCTATGGCTTAGGGTTGCTGGTCCCAAGCAATAAAACCCATCTCCAACTAAGTCAAGCAGAGGAGGTTTACCTGGAGGAGCAGAGGGGCATCTGATGGAGGACCCAAGGCAGAGTGTAGCATTCTGGTGTCAGGAAGCACAGGCATGGGCCAGGGCCAGAGTCTGCAGGGTGCTGTGAGCAGACTTAGGAGGACACAGCTATCACTGAGTTTCATATCAAGATCCAGGTTCCTGGACAGACATGGGCACCTCTGTTTTGGTAGCAAGGCACTGTGGTCCCCAGCTTGGGAGTTCCACTGAGTCTCTCAGAAAAGGCTGAGGACAGAGCAGGGACAGAGTGGCACTGACATGGCTGACATAAGACTTCAGAAGAGTGAGGGTGTGATTACAGATGCCAAAACAAAGATACTGTTGCTCATCTTTGGTGTCAAACGTGGAATAATCCTTGTGGATGTCCCCTCATTAAAACTAGAGAAACCTGTTTGTGCATGCGGTGCTGCTCCCTGAGCCCAGAGCCCTCACACCTAGCTGCAGCCCTAGACTTTCTATTCTGAGCCAACTTCTCACTTAGCTGCCCAGGCTGGGATGGAATGTTTGATCTTTCTGCCCCAGCATCCCAGTGTACTGTGACTGTGTTGTATAATTCCATGCTTAGCGAAAATAATGTTTTTGAGATATAAGAAAAAGGCAGTGAATTATTTGAGAATTGTGGTGCTCTGTGGGCTGTGTTTCAGCTTTTTTCAGCTTTAACGGGATCATAGAAGTAATCCTCATAGTATAGATTTGGGCTACAGTGAAATACACAGCTTAGGTAAATATGTGGATCACAAATGTGGCTAACTTTGTTATTAACTCTTCTTTAGAACTTTGAAGAGGCCTGAGACTGACAGCTGGACCAGGAGAGGTCTCAGCTCTTCAGAACTTGGATGCAACAAAAATGGTCCACCTGAGAAAGCAGCACTAAGAGGAGATGACCAAGGTAGTGCTGTCGTGAAGAGAGTGAGGACCCCGCTAGTAGTGCAGTCAGTGGAGGGCATCCTGGGAAACGTGCACCAATGAGAGCTGAAACTGACTCTCGCAGTCTCCTTGACACTTTGGCTCATGGGTTTGCTAGTGGACAGAAACACACTGCTACACACCGGGATACTTTGGGCTCTGCAAGTCATGTCATCTCTGCAGCAGTGACAAGCCATCCCACCGTAAGGTGTGAACCAAAGAGCCAGGCAGTGTTCCCATTGTGTCTAGGGACACAGCCATGGGCCTGCTATGGCCCTTGGTGAGAGTTGGTTAATTCCTGGTGCAGTGTGTAAGATTTGAAACTCTATGTCGAGCCGGGCGTGGTGGCTCACACCTGTAATCCTAGCACTCAGAAGGCTGAGGCAGGAAGATTAGTGCGAGTTCAAGACCAGCCTGGGCTACAAAAGTGAGCTCAAGGCCAGCCTGAACTGCATAGTGAAACCCTGTCTCAAAAAAAGACAAAAAAAAAAATAATAATAATAATAAAAAAAGAAACTCTATGTCATTGATCACGGAATACCTCTGCCCTAAAGCTAGGGGGAAGTCTGCCGTCAATGAAAGAGGAAATCTTCAACTGCAGGAAGAACTGGCAGGACTCTGAGAACAGCCGCACCCTCCTGCACCTGACCACTGTGCTTGTTCACAGTAGCCACAGGACTGCACTCTGGAGAAAGAGCACCTGGTAGTGAACCTCAACGAAGAGGCCAGGAGAATGCACCAAAGCGTTGGAAACCACTTTTCCTAAAGAAGCAGCCCTCTCCCAGCTGCAAAGAGAAAGGAGAAACTGTCCTGCAGAATTAAAGTCATGGCAGAGTGGAAAGGGCAGGACTGAGCACAGCACACATCCTGCAACATGAGTCTGCCCAGCAGAAGGAAGGACTGCATCAGCTTTAGACACAAGTTTTGCACAGCAGTGACACTGAGTCTAAGTGACATGGAGACTACACTGCCCTGATGGGGGATTATCGGCAGTGTGAGGGCAAAGTGCAAGACCTAAGGCTGGAGTTAGTGCAAACACAGCGCAGCCTAGGTCAGCTCTGCAGTGCACAGGAGCCGCTGTTGGGACACCTGCACAGTGTGGCTCCCTATCTATCCTCTGGCTTCCATAGGGCAAACACATCTGCCCTAGCAAGTGAGTCTACCCAGGCATTCCTGCTGGAGATAGGGAAGGGAATCAGCAGAGAAGTATCCCTCAGCAAAGCTCAGCCTGATGGCAGGTTGCAGCCACCTCAGCACAGGAGAGGAAACCATGCGAATGATGTTACTATGGAAAGTTCTCGAAGATGCTCTGAGAAGATCTGGAGTGCAGCTCCCTGAAGGGGAAGCCCTTGGGCTTGAGCCAGTGTCCAGGAAACAGAGCTAGTGCATTCTGGGTACCGTGTTGTGGTGTGAAGCTGAGGGAAGAAGACATTTTCCACTGATATTGTCCTTGCAGAGGATGGTACGCTTGTGTCCTGAGAGATACTTATTTCAAGGTGTTGCAGTTCATGTAAAAAATGTTCCTAAGTGGCATCTGCAGGTTTCTTCCTTAAATTATGAGCTATTTAGAAATATTTTAGTAAGAAAATAATTTTTAATAAACTTGCTCATTAGAAAAAAGTTACTTATTAGCAACTGGTATGTTTCTTTAGAAATAGAAGATTAAAAAAATTATCTCGGGGGTGCATTCTTTGTGGTTTTCTACATATTTTTTTTCTTCTTTGCTAAGAGGTAGGTCTCACCATGTTGCCCAGGCTGGCCCTGAACTCCTGTGTGCAAGAGGTACTCCTGCCTCAGCCACTACAGAATGGCTGGGCCTATGGCCTCTTGCTGTCCTGGCCTTCACATGTTCTTAAAGGAATGGAAAGTTTACATGAAATCTTCACATCGTCCTAAACTACACATGCATACAAGATATGTGTTTAAAACAGACAGAAGTTGGCTCCCAGCAGCCTGATTAAGTGTGTTTAAAATTCCCAGAAAACAGCTTCAGTCTAAGCAGCTGAGAACTGCAGTTTCCCCAAGATAGCTCATCAGAAAAGCTGTCACTGTGGTGGAGAACTTGACCCATGTTACCTAAGTAAATTCTGCACTGAAGTTGAGAAAATCATGTGAGAACAGCAGTGAGGAGGGACTTGGCTGCTGGGGAGTGGGGCTGCCAGATCCTCTGCTCCCCAGGCTATGTGCAGGGCTTCGCCACTTGTCCTGCCCCTAATGAATCTGTCGCCTGACTTACCCGGGCCCTTGCTGACAGTCTGCGCTTAAGCCGTGAGCCCATGAACTCTCCAAGTTTTCGGGTAGCATTTTCTTCCTGAAGGTGAGTTCGCTGTTTACAACTTGCCATGAGTTTCTCAGCCGGAAGCTTTATGGGGGCAGAGAAAGAAGCGACCTTGCGCTTGGGTCCATTCTCACACCAACGGTGGCATGCTGTCGTTTTCCTGCCCAGCGCCCTATGCCTGCCTGCTCCTGCCTCTGCTTCTCATCCTGGGCCCTGGACCTGGTTTTCAGGTAGAGCAGCCTGGTGTATTCAGCCTCTGCCTTTGGGGAACACATGCTCTGTGGCCTTCAGGGAGAGGAGATCAAATGAGATGAGGGATGGATTTTCCTCATCCTGCGCTGTGGCCCTGCCTGGCTGCGCCTGTGCAAGTCACACAGCCTTCTACAGCCCGGTTGTGAGTGGAGGAGCTGGAGGACATCAGGGGCCAAAGGCTCAACTGCTTGCTGCTGCCACGCGTGTGTGTGATAATGGCGAGAGGGCACCCTGTCCACAAGGGCGCTAGCTACCACCCAGCAGCCAAAGGTCCCAATCTAGGGAGCATCAGAAGCTTAGCTCCAAGGGAACCAGTAGCATTCCCCTCTTGTTCTTTTTTTTTTTTTTTAGTAAATTTCTTTATTATTTTTATTTTAGTTTTTTAATGTATTTAGCACAATGTCTATAGGGTCTCTCTATGTAGATTAGACTCATAGTGATTCTCCTGTTTGCAGCCTTCCAAGGGCTGGGGATTACAGTCCTGTGCCACCACACCCAGTCTCAGTTGTCGTCTCAATGTGCCCCAGGGACAGGGCTGACACAGCATGCTGGGGATCAAACCCCTAGCCCCTGCGTCTGCCCAAGCAGGTGCTTTAATCCGCTGAGCTACCTGGCCAGCCCTGATCTGTGTTCTTGGCAGTGACTGGCCAAGGAGAGGGCCCCACTGTGTGCTGGACGAGTGAATGCAGGTCAGGGCTGCTCGATCTTCCTCACGTCCTGAGGAAGCTGGAACCTGCATTGTGACAAGGCACTTCAGTACTGGGAGTGAACTGCCACGCAGTTTCTAAGCGCCTTGCTTCCCAGAGCAAGCGCACACGCAGGCGGGTCCCGCTGGGTGACCCAAGTGCAGGGGCTGCAGCACACTCTGCTCTCCGGGAAACCTCGGGCCCAGAGCTCCGACCCCAGGGCCTCCCCTGAGATCCTGGTGGCTCGGCTTCTCACGCTGTCACAGGCTGCAGGAGGAGCGCTGGCCCCCTTTTTCTCTGAGGTGAATCTGGGCCTCTGTGGTTCTCCCCAAGGACCAGTCCATTCTGTGCAGGTGAGGGCTGTCCGTCTGCTCACCGCAATTCTTGTCCCTGCCAGTGACACTGACACCGTCCTGGGCTCCTCTCCTCTCCCTGGGCTCCTGCAGTGCCCTGATGGCTGGGGAGCGCAGCCCACCCACCAAGTGACCACTCTGTTCCTGATCACATTATCTCACCCTCTCTACTGCCCTCTGCCGCCTCCACACAGGGCTCTGACCTTGCCACTGCTCAGAGCGGCTCTCCATCTGCAGGCTCCCTCCGACATTCCTGCTCTGTGGCTGCAGCGTTCTCCCCTGCCCCACTACCACCATGGGGCTTCTCTCCACCTGTCCTTGACCTGCACTGGCATCACTCAGTGCCCTCACCCCCTGCCAGTTTGGATCTGAAGTGGCCCAGAAGGACTGAATGTTAGGGGCTCGGTGCTGGGCCCCAGCATTGTTGGGAGGCTCAGCCTGGTGGCAGGAAGTGGGGCCACTGCCCCTGTCGGTCTCCCCGTGCCTCCTGACTGCCGTGAGTGGGCAGATCTCCACCCCATTCTCCCCACTTGATGGTCGTGGGCTGCCATGGGCCAAAGCAACGGGGCCCCTGAGACTGTGAGCCAAAGCCAACCGAGTCCCTCACTAAGCTGAGCGTCACAGGTGCTGTGACAGCGGCCGAAAGCTGGCCCACGCGCTCCTCTGCTCGGTTCCTCCCGTGTCAGCTCCACCCCACAGCCTGGCCTGTGTGTCCAACCCCGTGCACCAGGGCCACTCTTCTGGCAAAAGCCAGCTCTGGGGCCATCTGCCAGCCGCCCTGGGCCTGCTCTCCAGGAGTCCTCTGGGCACAGTTAGAGGAAATCCACATGGCAGGCTCTCATTGTCCAGCTTCAGCAGACCCAGGACGCTGTCACGCCTGCCTAGTGAGCTCTCTGCCTCTGGGCACTGTGCCCCTGTCTGGAGCCTGAAGCTGCCTATAGCTGGCTCAGTCTTCACTTCCCTCCGGCTCTCCCTCCTGACCTGTGCACCTCCTGGCCCTCTGTCTGGCTGGATCCTGTGCCTGGAATGTATAGTTCCCCGTTGTCTTGGCTAGCTACCGCTTCTCTGGGTTGGGAATGGCCCAGTCATTAGTGTTGTTCAGGTCTGTGTTTCTGTCCTGTCTCTGACTCTGTCCTTACTGCTGCCTTCTGACAGTGATCCTTCCAGAGTCACCCCTCTGGAAGATACTCTGCCTGTGCCCTGGGCCCACATGGGGCCTCTTTGCTGTGCTCACAGCCTCTTCTCTCTCCTGTCTGTGACATTCTTCTAACAAAGACTCCATGCCCTCAGCTTCCGAGGATAGACCTGCGGGGCTCCCTGGGCATCCAGAGAGAGGAAGGCACCCTCTATCCAGTGCCCAACAGTAGTGCTCGCCCCTGCTATCCTCTGAGCAGCCCAGGGCCCTCCAGCCCTCCCTCTCCTCCTCAGGCCAGGCCTCCTCACTTGGCTGAGGCTCCCTTCAGGCTATGCCCTTCACTATGCCTCTCTGTCCTGAGCTCTCCAGGCTGGGTTTTCGGGTACCTCACTCGTGCAGCCTCTCATTCTTCCTCATCATTACTTAGAGAGGTGGAAGCCCCTTGGGCACTGGGCTCTGGCTACTCCACCTCTTATACTCTTGGCACACAGTGTTGAAAATTCTAGACCACTGGAAATGTAACAAAGGCCCTTACTGGATATGGGTAGTAGTTTTCCCTTACAGCTGTCACAGATTATCATAAACTCAATAACTCAAAACGACACAAAATTTATTCTCATACACTTTTTTTAAAAAGAATTTTTAATTTTATTTTTGTTTTTTTTTTCTTGTTTCAGAACTTTTGTTTTGTTTTATTTATTTTTATGGCCGGCTCAGCCTGCCCTGAGGGCAGGGCTGGCGCAGCATGTGGTGCCGGGGATTGAACTGTGGTCCCTGCAGCCGCCTAAGCTTTCCTAAGCAGGCGCTTTAGACCACTGAGCCATCCTGCCGGGCCCTCTCATACACTTTTGGATATCAGAGCTCCAGTTTGTCAGCCATGCTGATCTTGAAAGCTCCAGGGAGATTCAGGCACCCTGCCTTTTCCTGCCACTAGAGGGCGGATAAAAACCGTGGCCCAGCACTAGTGTCGTTCAGGTTTGTGTTTCTGTCCTCTCTGTCCTTACTGCTGCCTTTTGATAGTGATCCTTCTGATCTTATTGGCCCCTGTGTACCCTAGAGTCATTTTTGTTTTGGAAGTTCATCAAGTCCTCATTACCTCATATAGAGCATTCTGGGGTTCTAGGGCCGGGTCCTGGGCAGCTTTGGTGGCTGTTATCAAACTTTCTACAGTAGTCTTTATGACATTAGAAAGAAGCGACAAGATGCCGTGCTGGCTGTGTCACTGATGTTTTAGCTCTTCCAGAAGAGCTGCAGGATTCCTTTCCTGTAGGACCAGGACAATGGAGTGTGACTTCTAGGGGTGCATTGCTTATAAAGCTCCCAGATTTTGGTCCTAAAGGGGTGACCCACAAAAACATAAATCACAGGGTTCACGAAGCTGTTGGTGAATGCAAGGAAGTTGGACAGCTGCAGGCCCAGGTCAGTGACCTCCTCCCAGAAGCAGTCCTGGATGGCATGCACGTGGAACAGGAACTCGAAGAAGGCAAAGCAGTGGTAAGGGGCCCAGCACACCAGGAAGGCGGCCACGAGTGTGAAGATAAGCACCGCAGTCCTGCTACCCCTGGGGCCTCCACACCGGCTCCTGCTCACCTCTTGACGTCCTCTCAGGGAGGCCAGGATGTGGTAGTTGAAGAAGAAGATGGCAGCCAGTGGGAGGAGGAACCCCAGGACATTCAACTCCACCACCCTCGCAAAATTCCAGCCCTCATGGGGGAACAGCAGGATGCAGGCAGAGATGTTCAGATCAGGGAGTGCTTTGACAGATCGCAGCATGAATGTGGGGGTACTCAAGAGGCCCCCTGCCACCCAGATGAGTAAGCAGATGATCTGGGCATGCCACCGGCGCCGGCGCCCCCAGCTGACCATGGGCTGCACCAGCACCCTGTATCTATCCTGGCTGATGGCCACCACCAGGAAGATACTGATGAACAGATGGGCCTTGATGACACCGTTGATGCCGCTGCAGAGGATGGCTCCGAAGGGCCAGTTGAATCTGTTCCGGATGTTCTCTGCCCAGAAAGGCAGGCCCAAGACAAACATGAGGTCAGAGGCTGCCAGGTTGGCCATGTAGATTTCTGCCACCTTCAGCCTCTTCCGGGGCAGCAGGAGGAGGGACAGGACCAAGATGTTTCCCAAGAGGCCGAGGACACAGATGATGATGGTGAACGCTGGTAATGCTCTGTACAGCAAGTCCCAGGCTTCGGGGACAGCATCACAGGATGTGGCATTGGGATGGGGGCCCTGGCTCTGGTTGGACAACTGGAGCTCTAGGAGGGCCTGGAATGCCATCCACAGTGACCTGCAAGGATAAATGTGCAGGGTAACACAGGTAGTGGGAGCCTTTGTCACCAGTTCCAAGTTCAGACTATCTTAGCCAATAAAGTTTTATGGGCACACAGCCACCCCCATCAGCTATATACTGACTAGGGCTATTCTCATGCTACACCGACTGTATGGCCCATGTGCTCTCCCGATCAGTGATGGTGAACCTTTGAGAGCTTCAGTGATAACGAACAAGCTGCAGTACACAGGCCATAGGTTTGCCACCACTGCACTGCAGGCAGCTTTTGCCAGCCTCTTATTTAAGTAAGAGGACCAGGGCTTTGACAACTGAGTTCAAATACGGGTGCCATCACTGGGCGTGGACCACCTGACCCACTGCCTTTTCCTTTCCTTTTTAAGTTGGAGCCCATTGTATCCTCCCTGAAGAATTGCCATTAAGGTTGGCAGTAATGTCAATGGCTGTTTAGCTTGGGGCCTGGCATAGACAGGAAGCGCTCAACAGAAGGTGGTAAATAATCTTAGGAATGATCATGTTGTTATCATCATTTGGGTTCAGAAACATTTAATGATGCCTACTCTGTGCCAGCATGTTACACGACAGTGCACAGGATGGCGGCCTCTGCTCATGGTGATCAGTGTCCCGGTCGAGAGCAGACATTGAAGCGTGGCTGTGACCAGCTGAGAGAGCTGTCACCAGGGGCTATGCCAGCAGGTGCTGTGGGCAGCACCATGGTGGGGCCTCCAGAGCAGGCATGTTCTTTGCTCAGCCTGAAACCCTTGCACCATAGAACAACAGCGAGTCCTCAGGACGGGGTGTGCGTGGCAGTGCCGTGATGAGTGTGCATTTGCTTGTGTCGCCTCACTTAATCTTCCTGGAAGGCTGGGTGGCAGGGGCTCCAGTCTTTTCTGAGCATTCCCCACATAGAACACTGAGATGCTTATCCCTTGTCTAAGGTCTCAAAGCTGCTCAGTCGCAGGTCCCAGGGAACAGATGTCTGTCTGTTCTGCTCACAGAAGCCAGGCTGAGGGAGCTCACCTGAGTGTCTGAGGGCCCTGGCTGGTGACAGTGCCAGGGGTGACCTTTGGTCTGTACTGACCTTGGGCATTCACTGCTACACAGTGATTTGCATCTTGCTTCCCTCACATGCAGGCTCAGAGCCACCAGTTTCCATGGAGAGGGATGGGGCAGGAAGAGGTCCCACCCCTTCCTATGGGTGACCAGGGCCCCCAGCCGGGAAGTCCCCGAGGGACAGACAGGACCATGAGTGGGTGGCTGCCAGCAGACAGGGCTACAGCCAACCCGGGAGACCCAGGCATCAGGCGCAGTACTGCTGCACAGTTAGATCACCAGGTCTGGGGCTGGGGCAAGGTCTGAGGGGAGGCTCCATTGCTGGGGGTATGATCTGTCATACGGGTGACGTCTATCCCCAGAGGATAGCCAGGGAGGATGACTAGCTGCTGCGTGGCAGGGACACGGGGCCAGCCAGGCAGTGGTAGCCGTGTGGTTCTGACCCTGAGCCCAAGAGGGTCAGGCAGAGCTTTGTAAAAACTCACATTTTATAAAAACTCCTCCCACAGTGACAGGCTAAAAACCAAATGTTTGATGAGAGCTTCTAGTTTTCAAAGAAGTTAATGTTAAATGTATAATTGGCACAACACCTTTGAGCCCCAGCCCCTTAAGCGCTGCAGCGAGGCAGGGCTGGCCCCATATCAGGCCCTAAGGTGTCTGTGTTCTTATCCCATTTCTTTCTTTTTTAATATGTGTTTGGTACAGAGTCTCACTGTGCAGCTCAGGCTTGTAGTGATCCTCCTGTCTCAGCCTCCCCAGCACTAGGATTACAGGCATGTGCCACCACTCCCGGTCTCTGTGGCTGGCTCAGCGCACCCTGGAAGTGGGGTCGGCTTGGCATGTGGTGCCAGCGATCGTACCCCAGCCCCTGCGCTTGCTCAGCAGGTGCTTAGTTCACTGAACCACCTCACTGGCTATACACCCTAATCCCATTTCTGGGATGCCCAAATGGATTTCATGTCATCACACAGTACTTAGGTGGAGGAAGAGGAGATGGGCTTTGGGGTCAGAGAGAAAAGTGATGCGGACACTGTACTGGAGATGAGGGCAGAACCATAGTGGAGGGTGTTGGAGGCCTCTGGAAACTGGGCAGGGCTAGCTAGGAGCAGCATCTCAGGAGCTTGCAGAAGGAACCTGCACTGGTGACACCTTGACTTTATTATTTATTTATTTACTTATTTATTTATTTTTTTGTCTTTTTGAGACAGGGTCTCACTATGCAGTTCCTTGGCCCCTCGCACCACACTGTCGGATGCACCGAAGGTGTGCTAATTCACTGCAACAGCTGGGAGACACTGGTATCCGCCCCAGGAACTCAGGGACTTGAACTCCACCCCAGCCATGCCACCAAGCACTGTCCCAGCTCCCCCTGCAGGGCCTGAGTGTGGCTTTGACCTGTGTGACAGGCTTGTCCTCACTAGCTGCTGCCTATCACAGTGAAGTCAGCCAGAGCTAGGCATTGCTTCCACCACTTCTAGCCTCAGCACTGACATCTACCAGACACAGGGGGAGCCCAAACCACATTTATCCATATTATTAGTAATCACATTGGGTTCTCTGAAAACTTAGAGGGGACAGTGGACACACCTCTTTGAGATGAGGACTCTTGTCTCTGTGTTCTGTTTTCTGTGCTCTGCACATTTCATCCCCTACATTGCTGCTCGGGAAAGACCAGGATGTTCTAGAACACATTTGCCCTCTGTGAATGAACTCCAGTATCCACAGGGAATGAGGAGGACATTTGAAATAGAGACACAGGAGGCAAGAACGGCAGCCTGGTCATGAGAAAAGGTGGTGTTCTCTTTCTTTCTTTCTTTCTTTCTTTCTTTCTTTCTTTCTTTCTTTCTTTCTTTCTTTCTTTCTTTCTTTCTCTCTCTCTCTCCCTCTCTCTCTCTCTCTCTCTCTCTCTCTCTCTCTCTCTCTTTCTCTCTCTCTCTTTCTTTTCTTCTTCTTTTTTTTAAATGGCTGTTTCAGCCTGCCCTGGGGGTGGGGGCTGGTGCAGCATGTGGTGCTAGGGATCGAATCTGGGTCCCTGCAGTCACCTAAGCTTTCCTAAGCAGGCACTTCAGACCGCTGAACCATCTCACTGGCCCAAGGTGGCACTTTCAAACCAAATCTAACATGAGCAGTTACTGGCCTACGAAACCTTGTGTGCCAACCCAGAGAGATGAGGCTGGTCTCTGTCAATGAGAATTTGTAGCCTGTCAAGGGTGAGTCTCGACTTGAGCCCCAGTGATTTACTTCAACACTAACAGGTTGGTGTGACTGTGACACATACACCTTCCCAAGCCCTTCCAAACACCCCCCCCCCTTCTGTCCTAAAGATCAATTTAAACCCACACTAGGCAGGAGCATGATCTCTTACATTCTAAGTACAAGGATCTTCGTTCACCCTGCGTGCTTATAGAACACATGTTTACCTAATACAGAGATATAAAAGGACGCTATTTATTCTTCACTAATGGACACGAATTCCTTTTCTATTCTGTTTTCTGGAGGGAAAAGGCAGTCATGTACTTACTCAGAAAGGAACTGGCAGAGTTCACGGCTTCAGCTGTCTCTCCGGCTTTCTGTTTTGCTGCTCCGGCCTTAAATAAAACCACCTCCACTCTGGGAGGTCGTGGGGCTGCCCAGAAGAAAGACAAAGGCTGTGGGAGGGGCCCAGACCCTCCCCTCCCTAGGCAAATTGGGGGCCGGCAGAGATTAGTCAGCACCTCTCTCTGTGTAACCTCTGGGAGCCCTGCGATGCCGCCTCCTGGCAGGCCCTGAAACTGGCAGGCAGTCTGAGTCCCTGTTTTGGCTTCCTGACTCCAGGGCACCCAGGAAGCTTCGGCCTGCCCTGAGCATGATGCCCCCACTCCCAGTCGGCCCCTGAAGTCTTAGGATCTGGAGCTTGTGTGGAGCTAAGCTTCACATCCACTCCTCCATTTTGGTCATGCAGGGTGCACAGCCAGGACCGCATGCCTGAGGTCCCCATGGGCCAAACAGTGGGCTCAGATCAAGTTTGACTCCCAGCACTTAGGACTGATGGGTTTGAGGGACTTGGCTGGCAGCTCTGAATCTGGACTCCCTCTAAGTGGGCTTCTATGTCCTGCTGAACCACTCTGGACCTCACATTTTAGAAACCCGGAAATCTTTGGCTTTCTCTGGGAGTCAGGAAGCAGACCTATAAGCAAAGCCATGGAAGCAGGGGCTATGTCGATTCCTAAAGCACAACTGTATCCAGAGGCCTGCACTGTGGAGGGACACAGCCAGGACAGGATTCCAGCTGCTCTTCTGGCTCCTGGAGGGGCACACCCAGGCCTAGGCGTCTGGACACAGGGGCTCCCCTCCCATCAGAGCAGGGCCTTTCTTTACCTTTTTGCCTGCTGAGACTGATGCCTCAGTGGGACCAACTGCACTCCCAGGTGTACAGCAGTTCTCTCCTGTTGCTGGAGATTGGCAAATTGTGGACGAGAAGGAGAAGAAAAAGAGGAAGAGGATGAGGAGGAAGAGAAAAACAAGGATGTGAAAAGGAAGAAGAGGAGAGGAGCGGAAGAGTGGGCAGGGTTCCAGGCAGCAGGGGTGGAGCATGTCAGGAGAGGGGCAGTTCTTCCCCTCTGGGGAAAGCCCGTTGCTCTCAGGAGCCACCTCTGCTGTGAGGCAGCTTTAGTCATGCAGATGTTATGACGGCTCTGCTCCTCTGGCTGGGTGTTAGCCAGAGAAAAGCTCTAGGCCCAGCCTTCCTGCCACCCTGGGGCGGAGTTGGGCACCCTGCCGTGGCTCCCCCCTGGATTATGGTCCCTGTCCTGACACCTGTGACAACGGCGACACAGAGAAGGTGCTCGGAGAAGACTCGATAAACGGAACCATGGCCTGAGGTGTGAACGCAAGCATCATTCTGCCAGCAAACACACCGTGAGCCCCTTCGGGGTGCCAGGCCCGGTGTACACCAGGGGCATGGGTGACAAAACCTCCCTCTTCCTGACCTGCAGCTGCCTGGTATGGAACGCTGGGCCACACTAGCTGCTGGGGCTGTGCCCAGTGTGAAGATGGACAGCATTAACTCTGCAGGCAGGAGCATGAGAGGGGGCAGCAGCAGACGGTGAGACTTCCTACCCTCATAGCCTCTGAGAGAATTCTTATCACCCACGTCTCCCGTTGGTTCTGTTTCTCAGGAGAAACCCGGGGAGACGGCATGGGGGAGAGCTATTTGAGCTGGGTGCGGAGAGATGAATAGGAGCCTGGATGACAGGTGAGCTGAGACAGACACTGCAGGTGGAAGGACCAGCGTGTACCCTAGAAGCACACACACAGCCCCCACCCATCCCCTGTTCTCACCCCCTGGGCAGCCTGAAGGAGGCAAGAGGATTCAGAAGACAGTGTCAGCCCCAGAGTGAGGAAGCTTGGGGAGATGGGAGCAGGGAGGATGACCCGCCCAGGACTTCCTGGAGGCCAGCAGCGGGTGGGGGCGCTGGGGAGGGAGACTCAAAGGTTCAGATCCGCCTGCCTAGGGTGCAACAAGGGACACCAGGACCCTTCTGAGGCCAGCTGGGCTATGTTAATGAGCACCTATGGGCTTTGCCCTTCTCTGTGGAGCCCAGCAGGCAGTGCCCAGCGACAGAGCTGTTTTCCATCTGCCCAGGTTCCTGTGGGCCTGTGGACAGGCCGAGAACAAGGGCCAGGACCAGATGTGCGCCGCAATGAGGCTAGCCCAGAGATGAAGTTGATTCCCTGCGCTGCAGCGCCGGGACCACACGTCCTGTTCTTTAGCCTTAATCAGGTGCTCCTGCTCCTCCCAGGTGGCCCAGAGCTCTGCGTCTGTGAGCACAGGGATTGCTGAGGACCGCCAGACCTCTTCTGAAAGACTTGGTACCACACTGTTCCATCCCAGTCCCACCCGGGCTGCAATCATGAGACAGAGGCAGTCATGGTGGAGCAGCCCACGCATGCCTGGGACTGCAGTGAGCTTCCTGCAGAGCAGGGCTCTGCGCTCCAACCCTTGAGCACTGTGGGGAAGAGGGGCGGCAAGCTCTGGAACCGGGCCACGCCCTGGATCATGAGAAGAACCCTGCTGTAGAGTAAGAGCAGCTGATGTGGACAGCAGACAGCACACAGGAAAGGTCCTGAGGCTTGGTGGCTTGGGGCTTGGGCAGAGCAGAGGTGTAGACAGTGCTTTGAGTGTGCAGCCGGGACAGCGGGACTGGGTTCAGGGCCCACAGGGCCAGGCAGCCCTGACATCACAGAGCAGCTGAGGGCTTCCAGCTCAGCAATGTTCAGGGGGCCTCAGGGCTCAGGACCTGGGAGGGGAAGGGAAGACCGGGCACAGGGAAAGGCCGAGCAGCCCCAGGGAGACTGTGCTGACTGTGGAGGCCCTGTAGATGGGGCAATGCTGTAAAGCTGTGTGAGAGAGTCGGAGGCCTGGATGCCCTGTCATCGCTGCTGGGTGCCCAGGGTGAGGCAGAGCTGTGCGTGCAGCCTTTGACAGCAGGCGCCAGCCCTTCCCACCCTACGGGGACCTAGGTGGCACCACATGCATGGGCGAGGAGGCAGGAGGGCTGCCAAGCATTTGGAGAGACGCCCTGGCTGGTGAGGAATGGGGGTGGCAGGGTCAGGGCCTGAGAGGGCTGGGAGCGGGGCACTGAGGGGCCCCAGATGCGATTTGGAGGTGGAGCTGACTGCTGGTGAAGCGCAGGGTGGAAGACGGGACAGGGTATCAGAGCCGCAGCCAGGCCTCTGGCTCAGACAACTGGGAGCTGCCCACTCACCAGATGGGGAGGAGGGAGGATTTCCTCACGTTCTCCTCTACCACAGTCCCTTCCCCTCCCCTCTTGCCTCTCCCTTTTCCTTCCCTCTTTACCCCTCCCCTCCCTTCCTCTTCTCTTTCCCCTTGAAATTGAACCTAGGGCCTTCACACTGAGCTACATCCCCATCTTTCTACCTTTCATTTTGAGACAGAATCTCCTTAAGCCATTAAATTCCCCAAATGAAGCTTGGATGAACTTGCTATCTTTCAGTGTTAGCCTTCTGAGTACCTGGGATTTTGGTGTGCACCACTGTACCTGGCTAGAGAGAAACCTTTCTTGAAGAGAGGATCAGAAAAGTTCATTTGGACTTAAATTTGAGATGTACCTGAAGCACCTAAATGGCTCTTTCCAGAGGTGCTGGGGCCAGGGGCTGCTCCTGCAAGGGGAGCATACCGCTGAAAGCACAGAGCTGGCTCAGAGGCAGAGGGAGTTTTGGGTCTCACTCTCCTAATTACCACCTACTTCTCTCTCTCTCTATCATCTATCTGTCTATCTATCTATCTATCTATCTATCTATCATCTATCTATCTATCATCTATCAATTATCTATCATCTACCTATCTATCATCTATCGATCTATTATCTATCATCTGTCTATCTATCTATATCATCTATCAATCATCTATCATCTACTTATCTATCATCTATCAATCTTCTGTCATCTGTTTATCATTTATCTATCTATCTATCTATCTATCTATCTATCTATCTATCTATCCTCTCTCTGTCTCTGTCTCTATCTCTGTCTCTATCTCTGTCTGTCTGTCTGTCTGTCTGTCTTCCCCCATCCACCACCACCATCATCCACCATCACTATACATAACCTTTGGTCCTACAGGGTTGGTTCCAGGCACTGGCTTCCAGTGATAGGGCTGACAAACTCAAAATCTAGATTTGCAGGTGTCTTAGTCACTTTTCACTCATTGCTGGGACAAATATGTGACACCCAAGATGAAGGAAGGAAAGGTTTATTTAGCTCACAGTTCATGGAGGTTTCAGTCCATATTTGGCTGTCCCAAGGCTGAGTGGAACAGGGCAGAGAGCATCCAGTTCGTGGCGGTGGAACAGCAACAAAATGGTGGCAGAGGCAGCCAACCAAACAGGGCAGTAGAGAGCAACAGCTCTAGCTGGGGCTGAATGATATGATTTATGTCTAGTTGTCCCCCCAAAGCTTCATGTAGTCATTGGGCAGGGACTTCTATAGATTGAGACTTGACTCATGAGTCACAGGATTATGTGTTTTAGTACTGATGGGATTATGGTCTGAGTAGGGCTGGGGCTATGGGTGTGGTCTAGGGCGGATATCCTAAGGCAGAGAGCCTGATAGGAAAATAAAGAGAGACAGAGAGACAGACTAGAGCTGTTGCTTTCTGCTGCCCTGTTTGGTTGGCTGCCTCTGTCACCATTTTGTTGCTGTTCCACCGCCACGAACTGGATGCTCTTTGCCCTGTTCCACTCAGCCTTGGGACAGCTGAATATGGACTGAAACCTCCAGTAACTGTGAGGTAAATAAACCTTTCCTTCCTTCATTTTGGGTGTCGGGTATTTGTCCCAGCAATGACAGAAAAGTGACTAAGACAGCCGGGCAGGCTGGAGATGCAGGCGGGTGCTGATGCTGTCACCCTCGGGTAGCATTTCCTTGCCTTCGTTGGAGAGCAGTAGTTTTGCCTTGACCTGTCCTCTAAGTCCATGGTGCGGATTGTTCTCGTGCTGTCCAGGGTGATCTCTTCTTCTAAATGTCAGCTGACCACAGGTCATTTGCCATATCCACAAAGTGCCTTCTTTTTTGCACTTGCCAGAATGCCTGAGTGTTAGAGCCTGGCCGAGCTTGCAGGCACAACTTGCCCATGATCTTTATAGCAGCCATCCTGCTGAGAGTAGACAGAGGGTCCACCTAGGGGCACGAGAAGAGTGGGTAGGAGTGGGGCCTGGAGACGCCAACAGGAAACCTTCAGGGAGAAGTAGACCATGTTGTGGGGACTTCTCGGACCCATAACTGCAAACCTTCATGAGATGGGAGGAGGAGGCTCTGGTTGCAGACATTTAACCAAGATCCAGAGTCTTTTTCTGTTCAGTGAAACTTTGACAAACTGCAAAAGTAAATAATGGGATTAAAACATGAAAAAATTGACAGAAGAGCCTTGCAGCTCTGCGGGAGATGGTGCCAGGACTGCAGTGGAGAGAACAGAGTCAGTGCCCTAGGGGACAAGACCGCCGATGGCTGCAATGCACTCTCAGGCTCAGAGTTCTCTTCTCTCTCTATGAAAAAGGGTGGGTGGGACTGACTGCTTTGCCACGCCCCCTGTGGCCCGACGCTGGGGCTTCCTGGAGACACGTGGCTCCCAGTGCCTTCCTCCTAGAGGCAGGTGCTGTGCACATGAAGCTCAACTAGAAGGCAGCAAGGAACCTGGCTTGCACCTGTATGTCAGGGTGGGCAGGGGCAGCCTGGGTCCTTGCTGCAATACTGCTGAACAGGTAACCTGACTTCTCTGTGGCTACCTCATGCAGCCTGGCATCTTTGTCTGTAGAGTGGTCCGGTCATAGAGCCCTAGCTAGCCTCCTGATTTCATCCTTTGCACAAGAAGATGTCACCCAGGAGGCCCCACAGCTGGCCTCCACTCACTCTGGACTGTAGAGGAAGCAGACAGCCACTGCTGGCCACTGTGGGCTCCTGGGAGGGTGACTCAGAGTGGCGTATTGAGGAGGCTCAGCAGCCTCAGAGTCCGTCTTTGGCCACATTTTAGGTACATCAATAAACAGCCTCTCACCAGATGGGGTAGTGTCTGGGCTATGTGGGAGCCTGAGCTGGGCCTCTTTCTGGCCTGGTCTTAGGAGCCCTGAATCAGCAAGGCCAAGGTTGAAAAAGTACATAGGGTGACCAGGTCCTGTTTCTGCTCAGCAGGGCTTTGGTCTTGGTGCCACTGGGCCTGTGGTACACTCCCTGGGGCCTGGGCCAAGCCCAGTGTGCTGGACACTCAGCATGCCCTCTTTCATAGGATAGTGAAGCCTGTTCTTTTGGGAGCCTCCCCTCCCCAGCTGTTCAGGAGGCTTGAGCCAAGAGTCAAGGCATCCTGGGGCTCCAAGGGAGAAGTCATTCCGGACCTCACCTGTCCTTGGGCTGTCTCCTCATGGCTTATCCAGCTGTCTCTGTGGTTCTTCTCCCCCCTGTAAGGACACCAGTCCATGGATTTAGTGCTCATCTTAATCCAATAAAATCGCATTTTCTGTTATTGATCCCTGCAAAGACGCCATTCCAGATGACAGTCACAGTTTGAAATTCCAAGTGGGCATGCGTTTTTTGGGAGGGACATCGCTTACCTCTCTACGGTAGCGTTATCTCACCTAATCCTTACAGCAACCAAAACTAGATGTATGGTTTCTAATGAATGTGCATTGCTTTTGTATTAAGTCTACAAAATGGCACTACTTTAAGTTGGAACACAAGGCCCAGAAGGGTCACAGGCACTCATTGTGGTAAAAGCAGACTGAGCTTTGGCTGAGAAATGCCTCTTAGAAACAGCTGTGTTGAGGGTCCTCGGTGGCAGCCTCTATCCCCTGTCACATGTGTGTCCCCCATAGCAGGTGGAGCTTCTCAGCATCCTCCTAAGAACTGTGCAACTTAGCAAGGTCCTGCCCTCTCTGGCCTCAGTTCCTACCCCAGGAAGTGGAGGTCACACCACACTCTGTCCACTGCATAGCACAGCAGGCGTCCCATAGCGCCTTTGACAAGCCCAGGCTCAGTGCAGAGCCACAAACAAACAAACTTCCAGCCACGGCTCTTGCTGTGCTCCATCCTTTGTTGCTTGTCCTCCCCCATCATGTCCTCCATTGCAGTGGGGCAGGGGTTGGGTAACAGAGGCTGGGCACAGCACGAACTATGAAGATAGCCCTCAAGTGGCTCCTGACAGCACAAAGCCAGGGTTCCTAGCGGGGGCTCCCAGGGGCCAGGGGCATCCATGTGCATCTCTGCCCTCAGGCATCACCCAGATGGCTGGGTGGACTCAGGAGCCTGGTCCCTTGCTTGGTTCCCCAAGGCCATGGAGCCCAGCAGGATGAGCTGTGAAGCATCTGCTCCCAGCTGTTGCAGGCGGGTGGGAGGAGGCTGTGGGCCCCACCCCGCCTGCCACTCCCCATGCTGGGCTCCAGCCATGTGGCTTCCCTTGGGACTGAGACTTCCTTGTGTCCTGAACAAATGCTACATCATGCCCCCACTTCACTCCCCCTGGACAGGGGCGTTGCTCAGGCTCTTGGGCTCAGGCTGCTCAGGGAAGGGTTTAGACCAACGGGAGAACTCAAAGCCTCCGAGATCTGGGGTCCAGTGTGGCTGCAGTGGGGAGAGTGACCAAGGAAGGGGAGACAGGGAGGGCCCCTATGTGGATGTGGGACTATCTTCCAAGAGGGGCATGAGGATACACCGATCCTATGCACCGGCTACTTTAGGAGCACAGCACTGTTGGTCATTTCCTCTTATGATCTCAGGGAGGCCTGGGAGCTGCAGTTAGCACTGGTGTCCAGCACTAAGGATGGGTCCCTCTGTCCAGCACTAAGGATGGGTTCCTTTCCCCAGGAAAGGCAGCTAGGCTCAAAGTGCAGCTTCTACTATGCAATGTGTGTTGCTTTGCTACCACCATATAGCCAGAATGTAATCAGTTTGAGCCACTGTCTTCCCAAGGCCTGGGGTTTCCTAGCCTGGTTCCTGCAGGCTCAGAACTCAGGGTTCCCCCAGGACAGTGCCTGCCTTCCCACATCCTCGTCCCTGTCCCAATAACCCCAGAGAATGCATGCTCAGTGACACCTGTGTATCAGGCACTGCGCTAACGCTTCCTATGACCATTCTGTTAATGATTGTGCCATAGATGACACTTTACAGGCACAACAGGGTGAGGGGGAGAGTGGAGGCTGCAAGCAAAAGCCAGGGCAGAGCTGGGGGGGAGTACGTCCTCTGCCCCACCCCCATAGGGCCTGCCTCTGTTCTTCATGTCCTCAGCCTCCTGTGTGCACACCTGTGTTCTTATGGGGACTGTCGTGGTTCCTTACTCATTGCTGGGACAAAACACTCAGCACCCACAAAGTAAAGGAGGAAGAGTTTATTTCAGCTCACAGAGTGTAGAGATTTCAGTCCATTTTCAGTTAGCTCCAAGGCAGGGCAGCATGGTAGAGGAGAAGCAGCCCACTGCAGGAGAGGCAGGAGTGGTGGGTCTCTTTTTAAATTCTCTTTATATGCCTATTGGTTGAAGCCGCCCATACCCGGGTGGACCTTTCTATTGTCCACACCCCAAGCTATTGCCACACTAATCAGTGGATGAATCCAGTAACACCCAACCATGACCCAGCCACGTCCCCAAAGCCCTACCTGTGTATGGGTCCCTGGGGGCTACGGGGACACCTAGAAAGAGCCATAACAAAGACAAGGATTTGGAGGTGTTCACGGCTGATAGCAGAGGGACTAGGAGGAGATGACAGCTGTGTCCATAAAGAAGCGGACAGATCCTTGGGGATAGACTCTGAGGAGGTGTTGCTCCCCTGGGGGGTGGGGTGACAAAATGCACGGGGTGGTGAGCCCAGGTCTCTGGTATGTGCAAGTGCACGTGTGCATCACAGTGCCATTTAAGGGGACACAGAGTGCAAGTTCTGTATAATGAATCAGGGAGTGAGCTGTTAAACAAATCTCGACTAACAACATGGTCTCTGAATGGAGTGGACAAAAAGTTCTGCATTGTTGAGCGGAAGCAAGCAGTGGCTTTTTATCTGGACACTGTCCCAGACACTCCTGATTTGAATAGTAAGAGCACAATGAAACAGTTGTGTGTGGCGGGAAGGGTGCCACTGCCATCCTGGTGATTCCAGAACATCACAAGGACCCCGGGGCACCTGATGGACATTCCCAATGAGCGTTCCACCGGGGCATGCAGATGGGGGAATGTGTGACATTTCCCTGCCATATTCTTATATTACTTACTGAGTAGACTTTTTTTTTTTTTTTTTTTGTCTTTTTGAGACAGGGTCTCGCTATGCAGTTGAGGCTGGCCTTGAGCTCACTTTTGTAGCCCAGGCTGGTCTCGAACTCGCACCAATCCTCCTGCCTCATCCTCCCGAGTGCTGGGATTACAGGCGTGAGCCACCACGCCCGGCTACTGAGTAGACTTTAGAACATCCATTCAGTATCTAAGTGTACAGACTGGATCTTTTTTCCCACTTGTAAGGGGGAAAAGTTTGGGCACTCCTGACCCAGATGATGTAAGATCAAGCAGGTAAACACAATCCCACCCCCTCCAGGCTTCCAGTCGCCTGAGGCACTGTCCCTGAGGTGAAATGGCAGGGATCTGGGGAATGGCAGCTAAGGGGAGAGCCATGCAAGGGTGCCCCAGCCACCCTTGTGAAGCAAGGTGAAGCAGGCTAGGGTCTGGGTGCACGGTCCCCTCAGAAATCTCTCCCAGCCTCATCCTAATGCAGGTGGGCTTCCCCGAAGCACAAGTGTGCTGCATGTGCGTGTGCATGAGTGTACACATGTGTGGGGAGCAGCAGCAGAGGGCCAAGTGGGATGGACTGACTGCTCGTGAGGCCACCTTCCACCTTCTGCGCCATGCCATGCTGGTTCTCACCCACAGAGCCATTTCTGAGCCTCGGTGTCTTTTCCTGATAATTTATTTATTTCCATTCCATGTGCATCAGGACGCCTCACACTTACGCAGCACCTTTCACTTTTCCAAGTCCTTTTATGTCCATTGCCACTTTAAACCTTCCCGTGACCTCATGCTATAGAGGGGAAACTGAGGCAGAGGCGAGAGTGTTGTGCACCTAGTTCTGGCTGAGTGGGGACCCTGGCTATGTCCCGACCACAGGGCTTGGTTCGAGCTCTGTAGGACAGACAGCCTACTGGTGCCTGCCGGCCCGCGGGCCTCCTTGGCCCGTGGGATTTCTGAGTTCCTTCGAGACGGAGACTGCACAGACTTTCCCCAGTGTCCAGGCTGCGTATACAGAAGTATGGTGAGTGCCCTGGGGGGTTCTTGGCTCAAAGACGAGGACCATGGGATCTTGGTCTTTGAGTGCTCACCAGGGACCCCTTAGCATTTAACTGAGAAATCATCCGCCAGAGTCCGAGCGGCATGGGTGAATGGACACGAGGACAAAGACTCACCCAGTGCTGCACATGCCCTCGGTCACGGCACCAAAGCTGGGCTGGGTTCTCCTGGAGACCCGAGCAGTCATGCCAGGGCAGGGAGGGACACCATGTCCTCAGTCATGCCCATTCCTGCCCCAGGTCCCCCTCTGCTTTTAGGAAGGAGCCAGCTGGTCCAGGAGTGGCAGCAGTAAGGCTAACACAGTGGCTTGAGGTTGCTTGCCCACCCCATTGTCAGAGACCTGCTTGTGGGATGGGGCAGGCAGGAATCTCCCATTTGGGTTCTCCTGCAGGTGCAGACCCATTGCCCTAGGTCACTTGGGACAACTCCTGCTCCTTGCTGGGCCCATGCCACAGAGCAACTGCTCGCTGGTCTGCACACCTTCACAGTACCCCTGGTGGCGTCCCCTCGCTGCCACTCCTTGTCCAGTCCTGCAGCTTAGGGATCTGCCGGTCCACCGAGATGGATGTTCGCAGCGTCCCCATGGAGTTCTCCAACTGGACAGGCTCAGACATGCAACCCCCTTTCCCGCACACCCTGCGGTACACCTCGCAAGACTTCTTCCTGAAGCGCTTGCCCACAATCACATACACCAGTGGGTTGAGGCAGCTGTTGATATAGGCCAGGTAGGAGCTGATCTGTGTCATGACATCAATGACGTGCTTGTCCCAGCAGCTCGTGAGGATGTCAAGGTGCTGCAGTGTGTCCAGGAAGGTACTAATCTGGAAGGGCAGCCAGCACATGACAAATAGCAGCAGCACGGCCAGCACCAGCACGGTAGCCCTGCGCTCTGTCTGGATCTCCTTGAACTTCTGCATCTCATTGTTGCGCAGCACCTGCACAATCTGGACCGTGCAGAAGGTGATGATGCTGAGCGGGAGCAGGAAGCCCACCAGATTCAGGAGGATGTTGGTGAGCACCTGCCAGGTGGTGGACGGGTAGTGGATGAGGCACACGGTGACGTTGTGGCCCTCTTCGTGGTACTCCCTCATGGTCCGGAACACCAGCATGGGTGAGCTCAGGAGCAGCGCACAGCCCCAAATGACCAGGGTGTAGAGCTTGGCCCAGCGCACACCACGCGTGCGGCCCATAGACATGGTCTTCACTAGGGCCAGGTAGCGGTCGATGCTCACCAGCATCAGGAAACAGATGCTGCTATACAGGTTCATGTAGATCACGGTGTTCACCACGCGGCACAGGACCTCCCCGAAGAACCAGTCAAAGTTGTTGGCGATGGTGATGGCCCAGAAGGGCAGCCCACAGGCCAGGAGCAGGTCGGCCGCCGCCAGATTGCCCAGGTAGATCTCTGCTACCGTGCAGCTGCTCTTGTGCAGGCAGAAGACACTGAGCACAAAGATATTCTCGAGCAGGGCCAACACGAACAGCACCCACAGGAAGGGGGCCTGGGTGGAGTTGAGCCAGCTCTGCCATTCAGTGTCGAAGCAGTTATTGCCCTGGGCGAAGGTCCTGTTCAAAGCTGATGCCTGCGAGGTGACGTTGAACATTGCGGCACTGAAAAAGGGTGGAAAAGAGGCTGTTACTCCTCAAAGCCACAATTGGAGGCTTCATCCATGAGCTTCACGACTTCATCCACAAGCTCCCAGGATGCTTTGGGGCCAGCATCCATCAGCAGCACAGACATGGCTGGCTGGGGCCAGGAAGCTTCTGCGAGGAGAAGGTGCATAGCGTATCCCTTCCCCATTGAGTTGCCACTCCCTGAGACATGAGTGGGAGACAAAAACCCACAGTCACGCACGACAGGGAGACTCCAGCCTGGGCCTGGGGAGACTCGGCCCATCCGCCCATGGCTCCCCGGACAGCTGGCTGCTGCTGGCAGGGCAGCACTGCATTTCCACACCCTCACCAGAGAGGATGCACGGTAGAGAGGGAGGCAGGGCCTGGGAGCCAGCGAGCCTTCCTGGTTGAAGTCCTGGCTCCCTTTTCTAGTAGCTAGGTTAAGTTCTCTGAACCTCATGAGACTAACCAGGAAAGTGGGAATACCAATCTCCTTAAGGTTACGGTGGGGATGCAAGGCAGTGTGCAGGAAGCCCCAAGCACCACATGTGGTTCGGTAGACATGAGGACTCATTTACTTTCGTTATAAGAGCCAACGTCAGACTTTAGCACCAAAGTTGGCAGAGTCTGGTTCCTGCATCCGTGACCTCATCACTGACCACTACTCACTCTCAGAACAGGACATCAGGCCACGTTCTAGGCATCTTTGCTAACTGATCTCTACCTGAAGCAAAGAGACACAGTGCTTGGCAGATGTGAGCTTCCACCGCAGCTGTCCAGTCCTGGGCAATGTCTTGACCTCTCTGGACCTGCATTTTGCTTTGCAGTAGCATATTACTCTTCCTGACTCTCCTTGCCTAGCAGCGGTAAGGTTCAAATCAAAGTACAGTTGTGAAGATGAAAAGAAAAGTCCAAGGCACATGCCCAGGGGGAGGCCCACCTGGCCCATCCACTGGGACCTTGGGCTGGGGGCAGGGGCTGCAGAGGGAAGGAGGCCCCGCTGGGAGGCCACATTACAGGCGGCTCTGCTCCTCACCTCTGGAGCTCCCCAGGCAAAGCCCATCTTCAGGCTGGGGCCTGGGCCTCACTCACTGCTCAGAGTCTGGAGAGGTTTCCAAAGCGCTGTCTGGGGATGGGATGTGGACAGGAATCCCATGCCCCTGCCCTGCCCTGCAACGTGGCCCAGTATGTGATGAGCCCAGTGGGAGGCAGGTGCAGAAGCAGGTGGGGCAGGCAGATGAGGCCAGGGATGACTGGGACATGGGTCTTGAAGGACGAGGAATGCCGGGACAAGGGATGGAAGAAGAGGGCAGAGCAGGCAGGGAGCAGCAACTTCACGAGTGCAAGGCTGCGGCTGGCAGGTCCTGGCGGGCAGCACCAGAGGGTTGGCACGAGGTACAAGTGGCAAGGGTGGAAAAAGGAACAAGAGTGGGTGGTGTGGGGTGTGTAGGAAGTGAGGCTGCACCCCTCTGATTCTAGGGAAGGAGGGGGACAGGAAGGATGCTGCAGAAAGGTGCCAGTGACGCTGTGATGGCTTCAGTGTGCCCAGCAACGCAGTGATACTCTTCCTTTCCAGAAGAGGAGCCTAATTCTGCTGAGTGTGAGCTGGACTTAGTGACTCACTTCTAACCAGTGGTGGCGGTGACAGCATGTGACTTCTTAGGCTGCAGCATAAAGGGTGCTTCAGCTTCCTTCTTGGCCGCTTGGACAGCGCCCCCCGCCCCCAGCCGCCATGTTTGGAGGACCCAAAAACAGCCACATGGATGCAAATCAACTTGTGGCCTTGGGCATGGAGCCTGTGGCCCCAGAGGAGCTGCCTGCTTTGCCTTTTCTAGCTGAGGCCTGGACCAGCAACATAGACACCAGCTGCCTCCGCCCCCAGCAGCTCTCTAGGGACAGAGGTGTTCTACCAGATGCTACTTGGTGATTTCTCAGGCAGTGAACCAACAACCTGGTCAAGCTGGCCCAGAGCTGGCTTGGAGAAGCCACAGAATGGTTACTGGCTGTCTAGTGAGTCCCAAGTTAGGAGCTCCTGGGTCAGGAGCCAAGAGGGCCATGAGGTTGGCCACACCTGCTGCAGGACAAAGTCCATGCTGGGCCTTCCAGTGTCTTCCTGACCCTGCTCCTTGTTGCCTGGCTTCCCTCTCCTCTGACGACATCTGGATCAGTCCTCTGCCCTGTTCTCTCTTTAATGGGCTCTGGTTCCACCCACTGTCGGCCCCATGTGCAGACCCCTGGCTCTGCAGCAAATTACATGTGGGTCTGAGCCATGGGCACTGACTCGAAGGCTGAACCCTTACTTTTGTTTCAGTTGCCCCATGACAACAGGGAATGTCCCATCCAGGTCTCACAGCGCCACCTACCCAGAGGGGATGGAATATGTTAGATTTTATCTCTGCTCAACACTCCCTGCTTTTTCACATCTCTCCCGGGTCCTGATGGCCCTGCAAGCTAGGGAGCTCTCCAGGTTTTCTAATGAGTTACCCAAAGGCTCCCTTTGACTCACCCGAGGGAGATTGTGGTGGGTGCAGGCTCCACATGTAGAGACAGGGCCATTAGCCTCTTCCAGCTTGAGGGCATCCAGACTCAGGAGGGCCGTAAGCAAGGCGTTTCTGGTGCTGAGGAAGGTGGAAAGGTTAGATGGCATTGGGGACACAGAATCTACCCCTAGGACAGGAGAAGGAGCCCGCAGAGCCCTACATTCCGCACTCCGACCACTGTCCTCTTGGTGGGCACCAGGTGCAGCTGCAAAGTGATGAGGCCATGGTGGGGCCTCTACCTCGGAAGGACCCCCAATGTGAGGTTTTCTGCCTCCAGAACTGCGAGCACAAATGAATCTCTTTCCTTATACATGGCTCAGTCTCCAGGTCCTGTTATGGCTACAGGAGTGCACAGAGACAGTCCCTTCTCATGAGGAAGACCTCAGAGCTGGAGCGGGTCCTCCTTGTCCAGCCAGACGATTATAGATCGTTGGTATTTTTACTGTTCTTTCTTTTAAGGTGACAAACAATGGTCCTTAGTCCATTTCAGTTTGGTGACATGAGGCTATAATTCAAAAATAAGTTGATGTTTGAAAAGTAATTATACAGATGCAGGGAGCACAGCCTGCAAGCACTGGCGGGGACTCGAGGGGCCTTGGAGTCAGTCTGTCTGCTGCTGGACTGGGGTCTGACCCAGGCCACTGAGACTTAGGCTGTGACAGGGCTGAGCCCAGGCAGGCTCTGTGCCAGCTGCCAGCTGCCAGCTGCTTCAAGGTGCACCCACACTCCTCCTTTTTCTCACCCTTGGGAATTCCCCCAGGTTAACCCTTCAGAACCTGGGAGTGTAGAGTGGGAGGGGAGATGGCCAGAATTTTGTCTGAGCTGGCAAACATTCTTCCAAGACGAGTTGGTTACTGGCCAAGCTTCACCTGGAACCCAGGTCCCAGAATCCTGACCCCCAGGTGCGCTATTTTTTTGTGTCACCCCACATCTGCCCCTACCCCAGGGTTGGGGGTTCTGAGCCATGTGTCCCAGCCCAACACAGTGGTGACTCTAGGCACAGAAGCATGCAGAAAGCAGATGCCTTTGCATGAAAATAAAGACCCCTGATTCCCAAGTCTGAATAGCCTAGCTCCTTATGGTGTCCTGAGCTCTCAAGTCCTTTATAAGAGGAGGAAATAGAAATCCTTGCCAGAGAGCAAAACCTAGAGCCCCGTGAGAAGGGGCAGAGGCTGTGCTCCTCCAAGACAACACCCTGGGGGCAGCACAGGCCCAGAAGGGAGCAGTCATAGGCGTGCCTGGATAGGCTGTTTTCTGCACCTGTGCAGTTCCTCAAAAGTCCCCACACCCCAGTTAGTGGCCTTGGCCCTGCTGGGTGGGGCCGTAGTGGAGGGCTGTTGGCCAGGGGCTTCACCACCAGTAAGTGTGTCCCACCCAGCCCAGCTTACAGGCACAGGAGAGAGGATGATGGTAAGCAGAGAAGTTCCTCCAACTGCAGGAAAACAAGAATGCTGGGGGTGATGAAGCAGCTTGGGCCCAGCTGAACAGGCGAGCTGGGGGCAGGCAGAGGAGGCAGAGTCCTGTCCCTTCTTGCACATGGCAGTATCCAGGATCTAAAGGTTCCGTAGCATGCTCTCAGCTTTGAAAGGACTTTAGCCCTTGAACTTTCTGGAAGTGACTTTTTTTTTTTGGAAGTGACTTTTTGCCTCATCCATCCATCCATCCATCCATCCAAACAGATTTCCATTCCTGGAGTATTTGTCCTACTCAGTGTGAGGTGCAGCAGAGATGGCTTCAGGGCCAGAACAAAAAGAATGAAGATGTCAAGCATCCTCTTAGTGCTGTCCTTCAAGGACACTCTCAAATGTCACCTTCTCTGAAAAGCCTTCCTTGCCCTCTCAGCCAGGAAGAGCCCGTCCTGATCCCAGAATCTATAGAACAGAGGTGGAAGGAGCAGTGCCTGGGGCAAGCCCTGGGCGCCAGCTAAGCCTTTGGGTGAATGGTGGACATCTCTAGGCTCTGGTTCTTCACTGGAAGGATGAAATAGAAAGTCTAGGAGATCTTTGTACAACTCCACCCTAAAGAGGGGTGAACAGTGAGCTTCCGGTCCTGAGAAGCATGCACAGACGCATGCAGATCAGCCCACTGGCTCTTCAAAGACTTGCCTACCTACCGACTCCCAAAAGCTCTCCCAGAGAGGGGCAGCAGGGGTCAGTCCGAGCCCACTCTTTACAGGCACAACATGGAAGGGACGGTACCCTGTCTCCCCACCCAGCTCCCAGTAGCCTCAGAGCTGCCTGAGCTGAAGGCCCCCTGACCATGTGACTTCCACCATCCACCCAGATTCCATGTTAAGTCAGTGTTAGCTCTTTTATTGAAGCAGTGGGAGGGAACATGCTTCCGAGAGCTGATCCACAGGGCAGTGGTGGGCCTGGCATCTCTCGGGACTGGACACACAGAGAAAACCAGGAAAGGCTGAGCCCTGAGTGCGGGTGTGGGCCTCAGGAGCAGGCAGATGTGGATGCCTCTATTAAGGATGGAATGGAGAATCTCCTGATGTCTCTCGGTAGTCTGGATGGTTGCCAGGCAGGTCCCAGAATGATTTTTCTCTCTGAGGGACACCCACCCTTTGTCTGTTGTGCCGCCATTCAGGGCAGACCTCCTACAATGCAGGAAGATAGAATGGGTGCCGGGCAGAATAAACCCACAATCCCAGACTGTATGCGAAAAGAACGTTACATGATGGTCATGGAGTAAAAATGAGATCCTGAAAGCTCCAAGTCTTCTGTGAGACTGACTGGCTGACCTTGTGCCCTGGTTGGCTGATCTCAGTGGAGACAGTCTGGCAAGCCTCAAATGACAAAACAAGTCCCTGAGACTGATCACAACCCTCCCAGGCCTGCTGCAAACCAGAGAAGCTTCATCCTCTCTCACCTGAGGACTCTGCTTTGCCTCCCCACTGCAATTGCGGGTCCTGAGTTGCCCAGCCAACCCGTCGCACCCACAGCTGATCCTAGTGCTGCCACTGCCTCCAGCGCTAGCTGAGCAAAATGCCTCATGAAAATTCAGTCTGAGGGGGCCAGCAAGATGGTTCAGCCATCTAAAGCTCCTGTTCAGGCAAGCTTAGGCAATCGCAGGTACAGCGGTTCAGTCCCTGGCACCACATGCTGTGTGAGCAGGGCTATAAAAAAAAAAACCTCAGCCTGAGGGCTTACCTGGAACACATAGTGGGGATGAGGCTGCACCCCACTGCTCCCCACTGCCTGCTCTGCACAGATGGTGCCATGTCAGATGGGTAGACTGATGCAGAACTGCTTGCTGGGTCATTCGCTGTTTACGGATGGAAGTAACCCTGTTGGGGATGCCAAGCTCCGGGCCAGCTGTGCTGTCAGCACTGTGGACGAGGTGCTGCTAGCTGGGCCTCTCCCCAAAACTGGCAATGAGCTGAACTGCAGAACCCAAGACACGCTCTCCACTGGGCAAGAGGGGAAAAGGTAAACATGTGTACAGATTTGAGGTATGATTTTGCCACTATGTCCACAGAATGCTATGCCAGGAATGTGAACTCCTGAGAGTAGCAGGAAGAGATTAAAAGCAAGGAGGAAATTGCTCAACTTCCAACTAAAATTTGGAAGCCTGTTATGGTTTGTGTCTACTTGTGCCCCTGAAGCCCCAGGCAGTCATTAGGGCAGCTTCTAGAGTTTGTGATTAACTTGTTTTGCTCCAATGCTGGGATTATGGGTGTGAGTGCTGCACCTGCCCTGGGGTGGGAAATCTGCATACGACATAAGGAAGGGAGAGAGGTTTGCTGGCTGCTGTGCTGGTAGCTGCTCTGCCCTTTTGGCTCTTGTTCTTTGCTGCTTTCTGCCACCACGAACTGCTGCTCTCTGCCCTGTGCCACTCTGCCTTGGAGCCGCTGATGTCTATTGACTGTGAGCTAAATAATAAACCTTTCCTTCCTTCATTTTGTGTGTTCAGTGTTTTGTCTGAGCAAGTAGAAAAGGAATTGAGGCAAAATCTAAAAAGGTTGCCAGTGTGCTCTGTGATGGGCACCAAAAAGTAAGGGGCACTGTCACTGTTGGTGCTCACAAGACAGGGCCAACAAATTGGCAGCAGAGGGCTTTACCTGCGGGTCAGGTGACTTAGTACAGAATTTGGCAGCCCAGCATGAAGCCCTGTCCCTTAAATCTGACCTCAGTCTCTGAAATGCGTCTCTCTGCTACTCTGACAAGAAATAAAATGGGCACAAGGGATCCAAACCATGCTTGGACTTAACCAGATGATCGGATGATATGTCCACAAGACTCGGCCTAAGCCTGGACGCAGTGCCATCAGGACGTCACACATGGGGAAGACTGCAGCAAATCGGCTTCTGAGTGGCTACTACTACATTCCAAAGTTAGCCTTGACCTGTCCTCTGTTAGTCAAAGTGGCCAAGCCTATGCTAGGACTAAATCCCCAGTAATCAGGAGTGGATGTCCAGGTACTGGATGAGTATCTGGGGAAAAGGGAGGGGATCAAACCCATTCACTGAAAATCGCAAAGGTCCGGGCTCCTCCAGCCCACATCATGATCCCTACACCAAAGACTTCATTGCTTCCTTTGGTGCCCCTGATATCTCGGTCCAATAGGTCTCAAATAGGGTTCCTTGTGCCTGGCCTATTCCGCCTAACCAATGACACCCATCAGACCCTTCTGAAGGCAGACCTGCAGTGGGGAATGATGGCTGGCTCTGTGTACCCCTCATGGCTTCTCCTAGCATGCCTTGTGCTTGACTCTCAGTGATTCAAGTCTTAATGTTACTTCTGCCCAACTCCTGGTCTCACCCTGTCTGACAGAGGTCTGGGTAGATGCCTCCTGTCCTCTGGACTGCTGTGTCAAGCTGCAGGGCTCAGCTGTGTGTGCAGGTGTTCTGCTTGCTACTTCAAGCTCCATGAGGGCCCACAGATGCCCAGCAAACTCGCCAAAAACCTTATCCAGTATTGCTGTCAATTTTGGCCAAGAGAGCAATAGCAGAGCATCTCATGCTCAGTGCTACTGCTTGGGGCAGAGGCCAGCAACAGTATTTACAACGGGGCACCCAAAGAAAGGATGACTCTACAGCAGTGCAAAGGGCACATGACACAGTTCAAGGTCAGATTGACACGTTGGCTGTGGTGGTCCTCCACAGCCGGAGAGCCTTACAGATCTTCAGGGCTCAGCAGAGAGGCCTGGCTTATTCCAAGAGGAAGAATGCTGCTCCTCTGCTGGCAAGTCTGGCATTGTTCGAGAAACTGCCCCCCAGCCGCCAGATGTGAGAGCAAATAAGCCAGGGAGCCTGAGACAGGCCGACAGGTTCCTACTGGTGGAGCATCCTGGGAAACCGGGAACCATGGCCGGGAACTCTATTAGGGCCACTCGCAGGCCTCCTCCTCATGCTTTTGAAAGGACCTTGCTTATTAAATTGGCTCAGCTCCTTTATTACAAAATGAATAGACAATATTAGCCTTCGAATGACCCTCAGGTCTAGTATCACTTACACAGGCCTAAATGCCAACATCTCTGACAGTGACCTTTCTGATTAACTAAAAGGCGGCAATGAAGGGGAAAATTAAAATTTTTTTTTTTTTTTTTTTTTTTTTTTTTTTTTTTTTTTTTGGTGGGACCAGGGTTCGAACTCACGACCTTGCACTTGCCCAGCAGGCACTTGTGCCTCGGAGCTATCTCCCCAGCCCCGAAAATTAAAATTTTAAATAGAAGCCCTGCCCAGGATGCCTGCCAAGACCGAGCAGATGTGCCCTGCAGGCCTGGTAACAGACTACCTGTCCCTCTATGTAAGGCCCTATTTGGTTGCCTGTGTAACTGAGGGCCTTGCAATATAACTTCCAAAGGAACCGATGCTTCTTCCTTTGCGCAACTCACATGTGTTTAATGGCCTTATCTTGAAGCTGGAGAGAGGTCAGTCCCCTTGGCAGCCTAGGGCACTGCCCATCCCCAACCCTAACAACAGGGAGTATACTGCTTTCCAGAGGATACTCAGCCATGGGGTTCTGAGTCTGGCCTGGAAGCACATGAAGCCTGTGCTCATTCTACTGCCCCTGGCTGCGTCCCTGTGGGAGGCAGGGAGACTGACCGTGTCATCTCTGTCTCAATTATACAATTGTCTTTGACCCTGCAGAGCCAGCAGAGCTGTGGTTTGCTCTAGGAGGGCACTGGTACCCTCCGACCTGCGGGAAGCCTCTGCAAGAGCCTGCATTGAGGTGCAGGCCACATTCAGACTGTGGGGTTCGCCAACCCTGGTACAGCTCAAGTGGAAAATTCCTGCTTTCTGAGCCGAGATGGCGGAGCTTCCTAACATGCACGAACTTGCATACTTTCTTTGAACTTCACAGTTTGGGAGCCAGAAATCCTTCAGGGGGCCCTGCCCTACCCAGCTGGTGCCAGGCAGAAGGTATACCTGGGCCAGAACAGCCCTCTCCCACCCTGCTCCAGTGCAATGCATGGAAAGACGAGGAGCAGGCCGAGTCTCCACTCCTGGACAGTGCACTGTGCAGTGCCAGCCCCACTTCCTTTATCTGTAAGCAGGGTTGGTTAAGGGAGCTCCTTATCAGGATTAGGGGCTGCGTGCATAGGAGCCAGCACCTTGTGGGACGTCACAGCCCCATCTCCACACTCACAGCTCTGGCTGCCCATTTTCCCTCTAGCAGGAGCCTCCAGAACTCAAAACATGTAACAGTGATGTGGTTTGTGGGCATCCAACACCCAGTCACAGGCTGAGGGAGGCAGGCAGCGGGCCTCTGCTATCTTCTCTGAATAGGGGCTGGGCTGACTCTACTTGTTGCCCTGCCTGCCTCTGCGAAGTTCAATTCAGGGCAACTTGGACAAAGCACACCAAGGACCTGGAAGCAATGCCTCTACCTGGTAGTCTGGAAAGTAATCCAAGGACAGCAAATGCTTCATGGCTGAGGATGCTGGTTATCATCGAAAAGAGACACAGAAGCAGCCTAAATGTTGAGGACCAGGGACTCACTAAGCACAGAGCCCTCTGTCCATGCAGTGCCTGGTGATAGTGCCAGGAAAACCATGTTTCTAAGAGTTCAATGAAATGAGAAGTGCTGATGTCATGTCAGGGCTTTGAAGCCCAAGCATTCAATGATATACACATCACGGTCCAAAGCCATGGGAGGTACCACGGGAAATCATCATTGGTTGCAGTTGTTTTGGGGCCTGGGATTATGGGTTGCTTGGGGGCTTTTTGTAGTCTTTGTAGTGGTTTCCATGTTTCCTCTAGAAAACATCTATAACTTTTGTAATAAAAATATTTAAATAAGCTACGTGTTTTCTTCTTTTAAATGAAGTGAATCATTTGTTTATGTAAGAAAGATGAACAGGGAAAGTCCTTGCTTACATAAAATCTGGTCAATAAATGCATTCCCATGTTTTCAGTTAAAATCAAATGTTTAAGTTTTTACAAACTGTCCTTGAATGATTCTTTTTGCATTCTGCCACCAGTTCTAGGTTGGCAGCTGCTAGTTACTGGGGCAATCAAGCAGGTGTGGCTGTTGGTAGCGGGGAGCGTGAGGAGGGCACATCCGCCCACCCAGTGCCAAGGCCCCTGGGGGCCCCCTAGCTTCATCCAATTCCATGGTTTTGTCTCCTAGAGAGCCAAAGAAGGGAGGAGCTAATCCTTCCCCAGCCTGTTCTCTGTTCTGATTCAAGTCCCTTTCAGCTTGGTAGGACTTTGAGTAATCCCTCCATGATGGTGGCAAAAGTGGCATTTCTCTGAGCTGTTTCGTATTCCAGCATATCATTCTATTGCCTCTGCTCACAAAGGACTGTTCAGGGTTGTCAGGTGGGGCTTCTAGTGCATCCTCTAAAGGCTCCTGTGTTGGCTGGCACTTGGTCCCCAGGGCAGCAATACTGAAAGGTAGTGTGGAACACTCAGGAGGCGGGACTAGCAGGAGGTCTTTAAGTCACTGGCACATACCCTTGGAGGAATACCCTTTACCTTCCTATTGAGTGATGTGACCTCTCTCTCCTACAAGAGATGACAACGCTGCCACCCACTCTGTGGTGACAGAGACAAGGGAGGGGCCTGCAAGAGCCATTGCCGCGCTGTTTGAACTCTCAGCATCCAGAACTGTAAGCTAAATCAACCGCTTTCCTTTATAAAGTTGGCCTGCCTCAAGTATCTTGCCTCAAGTAGGAAGGGAAAATGGACTAACACGGCATCACCACCTGTTCACCTCCAGTCCACAGATGTTCCTCTGCTGGGGTCTCCTATACTTGCTGCTGCAGAAAAGCCTAATTTTTCTTGCTTTTCTGTCACTTGCCTCCAAAGCCCATCTCTGAGCTCTGGTCAGTCTGATGTTTATAATACTTCTCTTTTCCCTCTGTATTTCAGAAATGCCATCAGGACACAGTGAAGGGACACCCTCTCGTCTCATTCTTTCTTGCATTCTGTTTGGGACACAGGACTCCATTTCATGGCTGAGGACTATGACGCTGAGATCCAAACTGGATCCCAGGGTTCTGGGGCTGCCACGCTCACTCCTCTTGAGCCATGCTAATTTACCCTGTGGGGCAAACCTTCTGGGTAACAACAGCAAAGACCCTTGGATGGTGGAGTCACACTGGCTGGTGTCTGGATGGCCCCCAGCCCTGGCTCGTACTCAAGGCTTCATGTGCGCAGCTGTCCCTGAGCTGGGCCGTCTTGTCATAGCACCGGGAACATCATCTCATGGGGCTATTGCCAGGACCTGGCAGCATCACTGGCACTCAGGACCAGTCAGCATCAGCCCCCTTTGTTGCTCAGACATGAAAGCTCCCTCTGCTCTTCCCCCACCTCCAGGCACCACAGGGACTCCTGGAAGAAATTCCCAGGACCACTTGCCCAAAGGTCCCCAGGCTGGCATTTATCCTCCCACTGACACAAGTATGTATCCTTTTCTGCGAAGACCTGAGGGTGGGGGGAAGGGAGGAAGCGGACAGGCAAGTGTCCCAGTCATAGAGGGGGTAGGAGCTGCTGGGGCTTCTGGGTGACTTCCCACCATTGGGAAGAGCCTAGGCTGGGGTCAGCCTGCACCAGCTCCCGCTTTGCTCTGTTGTCTTCCTCCTCTCTATTCCTTCTCTCTCTGTCTCCCTCCACCCCCTCCATGCCCCCCCCCAGCCGCAGGCTGGTTTCCTGCCTGCCTTGGGCAGTCTCTGGGGTTCTTACTTCTGACCCTGTCTGTGTGGGGGAACAAGATGATGTGGGCAGAGCCAGTTGGGCTCAGAAGACACTCAGCCTCCACTGTACCTCTAGGGACTATTTCCTCAACAGCAGGTTTATTAGGAGGAAGGCTTGTAGTCACTTTGGGGTGGCAATGGTGCCTAGGGGCCAGCATGGGGCTTATGTATACTTCTGGGTAGCGTCCGTGGCCTCTTTCACCTCACTGCATGCCCTTTGCCCAGTGTAGGCATAATCTGTTCTACTTGGGTGTGGACCTTGAATTTCCAACCTTCCTGAGAGAGAGAGAGAGAGAGAGAGAGAGAGAGAGAGAGAGAGAGAGAGAGAGTTTAGGATGCACCCACAGGAACAAATGGGACATCACAGGAGTGCTACAAGCTGCTTGTGGGGATAAGCAGGCAGCAGAGGAGTGGGGTGTATGCATGCCCATGCGTGTGGGGGTGGGTGGCAGCAGACAGAGGCTCAGCAAAGGAAAGTGAAACCAACTGTCATTTGGCTCCTGATTCCAGAGACACAGGAGCAAAACACTACTATGACAGCCCTGGGGTCTTCTGGGAATGGGACTTGGAGATACAGACGCTGTATTACAGTCCTGTGGGCCCCTCCTTGGCTCTCCTGTGGGTGGAAATCCCCCAGCTGGGGAGTCCGGAGTGGACTCTTAGGAAGTGGATGAAGGAGGAAGGAGAAAACCAGCTTCCTGGTCTGGGTGTGGTGCAGGCGCTTTCCCACACAGTGTGGACTGTCACCATGGCAGTGGCTTCTGCCCCAAGTGAGGAAGGAGAGGCTCAGGGAGGTCAGTTACCTGCCCTAGGTTTCTCTGCAAGGCTGTCCTGGCCTAACTCCAGGCTGTGGAACAATGCCGGGCACCAGTGGGAAAAGAAGAGGAAAAAGAAGATGAGAAAGAGGAAGAGGAAGAGGAGAGGGAGAAGGTGGAAAAGGAAGCAGAAGAGAAGGAGGAGGAGGTGAATGAGGAAGAGGAGGAGGAAGAGGGAGAGGAGAAGGTGGAAGAGGAGGAAGAGGAAACAACTGGCCCATCCATAAGCCTGGATTGTGCGCTTGGCTTAATGCCCAGCCAGTTGGAGTCAGAGCCAAGATGAAGTTATGCGTGGGCTGGCCACGGAGGGCTAAAAGCTGTGGCCCCATAGAGCACTTCTGGAGGTGAGAGAAGTGCCGGGGGCCAAGAGACAGGCGCGTGGGCCCCTGGGAGGCAGATCTGACCTCCCGTGCTGTCTCCAACCCACAACCCGCCCACCCCTCTCCACTTGCTTCCGCCCTCCGCGGCGCTGCACGCAGCCCCTCCTCGCGCTACCCTTCCGCTGTTCTCTCTTGAGGGAGCTACCTGGGGTCCTCTTAAGATGGCTCACTGATATTAATGTGTTTTTTCTTCTTAGTTATCTTTCTTTCTCTCTTTCTTTCTTTCTTTCTTTCTTTCTTTCTTTCTTTCTTTCTTTCTTTCTTTCTTTCTTTCTTTCTTTTTTTCCTATTCTTGGGGAGGGCTCATTATCCAACACCTAGCTTTTCTGAATTAGGTATTTAACCTATTTCTTTATAATCTTGGTGCTTTAATAATTTGAACATAGCGGGTGTGAGTTCTCTTCTCGCTGTGGTCCTGGGTGCATCCTCCAAGCTTGATGAGCACTTCCCAGACGGCTGCGTGGCTTCCAGCGACTTGATGGAGGCGCTTTGCGCAGGACACTGCCTCAGGCTTTCCGAACGTTTGTGATGTTGGATTTCTATACTTGCTGATAATTTCTTCAGTAAAGTCAAGTTAGGCAGCCTGAGAGTTCTGTGTCTGAGGGTCTTTACTGGTATTAATCTCTACGCCCAGGAGTTTTCTTTAGGGCTCTATTTTGTAAATTAGTCAACTTGTATAAAGGAGATCCCTCAGGGTTCCCATTTCCACGCTTGTGCATTTTTGGCTGACACCAGAACTATGTCCACCAGTTAGCATTCCCTAGGGGTAGAAGAGCAATGGTTCTTCTTCCAGATAAGGTGAGGCCTTCCGCACATCCTTACGTCCCCCTCTTCTTTCCCTCCTGCTCTCAGCTTTGGTTACAATAACGTGACAATTTAAATCTAAGGCTAAAGCAGGAGGACCTAAGTTCAAGCCCAGGCAGCTTATTGACTTAGTGAGGCCAGGCAAGCAAGCCAGGAAGAAAGAAAGACAATGCAAAACCTGGAAGTACAGTTCAGTGTGAGTGGTCTCTGTCCCATCCCTACTACCTCAAAAAATTACTTTCAGATTCTCCCCTAATTCCTTGTCTTTTCTTTCCTGAACAGCCTTTTCAAGCCATCACCGAGCGTCGCAGCTGTGCTCTAACCAACTTGCCGGCCTTTACAATAATTTCTTCTAAAACATACCTTCCTCTTTCTTCCAAGGCCAGATAGACTGAGCACATACGGGATAGGATGGCTGTAAACGTCCCCTTTCTTGGATTCTCTCGTTAGTGTGACTAATTTCCCATTTAACTGGGATGCTTATTAAGTACTTTTTTTTTTTTTTTTTTTTTTTTTTCCCAGAAAAATAAATTCCTCCCCAGCACAGAAGTCAGAGTACACCGAGCCTGTTTTGGAGTTCTCTGTTTTGTTGTCCAGTGTGGAGCCTGACATGGTCCATGCTCAGTGACACCCTTTCTCCTGTAGTCACCGAGGGACTTGGGTGACCCGGGCTGGCCTGTCCTGTGCCCTGGGCCGTGCCCTTCCCTCCCAGCTGCTCTGTGGAGCTGGCTCCTGGACATGGGTACAAATGCACTAAGTACTCCCCGGACTTCGCCTTCAGGCCTCTGCTCCCAAGAGGGAAATCTAGGGCCGGGACAGATGATGGGTGCCTCAGAGGGTTGCGGCTCCTTTCTGTTTCCACTTCAGTTTATTTTGTTTAAATATTTATGTGTTTGCAAAGGGCTGTGTGTGCTCACAACCAAATCTCAGCATACAAAGGAGGGGAAACACTGACCACGAAGCACCTCCTGGCCCGTCCAGCCCCTGCTACTTTCTCAACCCAGACACAGCCTTCTGTCCCCAGGGGATCTCTCTTTCCAGGCACCCTCTCGTAGGGAGATGTGCCCGTGTTCACAGGTTAGCATGCACGTGGTAGCCCCCAGGTACATGGTCCTCACCACTGCCTGGAACAGGCCATGATCTCACCTTATTTTTAAATAATATTTGTATGGATTTGTGTATCTGTTTTTGTTCATATTTGTCCATCTTTATGGGGCACACTCACTATGGGGGTTCAGAACACATATGCCCCGTGGTGTAATAATCAGGTCAGGGCAGCAAGCATTTTCATCTCTTCAAACATTGTTGCTTTGAGGTGTTGGGGAATTTGTGCTCTTCCAGTCACTGTGAAGTCACCTTGCCTTGAAAAGCAGGACCGGGAGCTATTCCTCCTCTCCTGCCCCTCCTGGAAAGGCTTCCTGGCTCCTTCTTCTCTGCTGGTCACCTGTGGTTTCAGAGCAGGGCTGTCCCTGTGGTACCAGTGGTCTCAGGGAGTTCCCAATTTGGAAGTTTCAGGTAGTTTCTGATTCTTTTATTATTTATAGTGTGTTGTCCATTCTGTGTGGCTTCCTTCAATGAGTGACAAGCTCTGTGCTCCTGTGCCTATTTGATGACCAGCACCCCTTCATTCGTTTATTCATCCCTCAGCCAGTGTTATCAGCACCCGCCTGGTAGGGCACCCTCGTCACACAGGTGGAAGACCGTGGAGGACCACCTGACCAGCTCTCCTTGAAGGAAGAGCAACTGTCTCTATTTTGACTGAGTCTGGCCCTATTTCCTTGTATTGATATGTAAGAGCTGGCTAGGACTTTTCTTTATCCTCTCAATTGGCCTTAAGCAATGTATATTGGTCTAGCTGAGGTGTTGGTAATAGTCTTTGAAGGTGTTATGTGTGTCTCCCTGGTAACCTATAACTGGTGCTCCTTAATGTGAGCCAGGTCAAGACAGGTCGAAGAGCTGATGCTCCAGGCTGCCAACTGGGAAGGAGCCTCAAGACAGAGGCTATGACTTCCTGGGACTTGAAAGATTACATCCAAGCTGAAGCACCAGACTACCCAAAACATTAGATACTATCTAAATAGCCTTATGCAGATCACTCTCTCTGCATATCCTCTGCAGGTGGCAGATGTAAATGTAGGACCCCCACCTAGCTCAGCTCACAGTATTCACCTACCTACCACAATTCTCAGTCATTCTTCCTCAAGCCACTCCTCCATTGAATAAAGCCAGGTGAGGCCTTGGATTGCTCTCTTGGTTCCAGAGAACCATTTTTGTGGCTGGACTTAGAGCTCGTTGACTTCCTAATAACTATGAATATGTTTTAGTGTCTTTACTTTTGCCATGGGTTGCATGGGAAGTGGTAGATTGGAATCACTTTGGTGAGATTCCAATGACATAACTTTGGGATTACAAATACTGACTTCTTGGATCAAAACGAGGATTTAGAAGAAACCCCTACAGAGGACACTGTGGTCCTTGCTGTCAATTGTGCAGGGCTTGCCCTGGCTTGGTGATCCCTCCCTGAACACGCACTACGCAGAGGACAGAGGCTGCCCTGGACGCCTCTGGACTGTGTATCCCACCAGCCCCTGTGTTGGCAGAGGGGACAGGGCTTGCAGGTCCTTGCTGGAGCTCCATGTCCAGCGTCAGCCAGGTTCGTTCTGATCCAGTCCTCAGACTCATCTCACAGGCACGATGGGTCATCAGCCCCTGCAAGCTCTGAGAGGGCACCAAGAGGCTCAGACATTCCCTGGACCCTGCGAGGCTTCGCTGAGGCTGGCTTGCACCAGACCCAGTGTCACATCTGTGCAGGAAGGGATCCAAATTTGAGGGAGAGCTGGCAGCAGGTGGCACACATCCCTCCTGGTCTTCAGTGTTCCCCCTGCTCCTGCCCAGGTAGGGGGAACCACAGCACACTCTCCTCCCTGCTCCCCTCCTGAGACTCATGATTGGGGCATGTCCCTGTCACCACAAAATTGCTGCCAGGGCACAGAAAGGCAAAGCGGTGAGGTCAGTGCCACTGGGAGTAACTCATGCAGCCACTCGAGCCCTTCCTTTCCCCTCACAAGGGGCGGAGGTGGGTTGGTCCAGGAGCCCACTCCTCTCCCTGCTGGGGTACTCACTTCCTATGGCAGCCTATGACTCATGAGGTGCACCTCAACTTGCTGGAGGGCCTGGCCCTCTGCTCACCACGCTCAGGCACATGGTGCTGTCCCCTCAGCTGCCAATTACTGAGTGGCCACATGTGGCATGACACAGACAGATGCCCACTGCCATTACCCGGAGCAGTGAAGTTGTTGCTGTGCCTCAGGGTCTGAGGTAAAAATCATTTGTCCAACAAAGACACCCATGGGGTAAGAAACAGGACCCCAACACCAGGGCAGAACGGCACAGTCCCCTCTGCCCCCAAGACCAGGACCCTGACAAAGCCTGTCTGCAATACAGCCACCATCCCCAATCACCTCAGCCAATCAGACACAATCTCAGCTGTCCCGCTGTGAGGAGGCACACGCAGTACTTTACAGACAGAGAAGCTGAGGCTCTGAGACCGCAGAGCTACTAAGGTAACACAGGGCCAATGAGCAGCACAGCTGCGACTGAAACCGGCCGAGTCCACACTCCATGCCCATCCCTGTGACCCCACGGAGTCCCCTCCCTCAGCGGGAGGCGGCAGCCCAGGGTGCATAAAAATCTGTCGCTGAAGCACTCAAGCCCCACTGCAAGCAGAAAACAAACATGGCACTTCCAGTCTGCTGCCTAGCCCCTCTCCCCAGGCTCAATTGTGAGAGCTAAGAAAGAAGGGAAGCTTTTCCCTAACTCCCCAAGATCAGAGAGAACTCTCCCGTTCTCTCCCTCCACGTGGGAGTCAGCTCCGGGGCCTGCCCTCGCTGGTCTGGGACGTCCTGTCCTCCTCTACAAGGCTGAGGCTGCTGACCAGCCCCGCCAGGAACTCACCGTGTCTGGAGCAAGCTGCGGGGCCACTTTTCAACTCTTCACCCAGCAGGGCAGCTGTGGTCCCCTCCGTTTCCACCCTTGCAGGAGCCCAGGAGAGTCCGGAACAGCTCATCTTTCAAGGGCTGGGGCGGTGATGTCATCACCCTCCTAGGCTTCCTCCCTCCTCTCCCAGCCCAGGTCGGGGGCCCCGGCCCAGGCTGGAGCACGGCTGGAAGCTGGTCAAGTTGGGAGCACTGGCTGGCCGGGGCCAGACCAGATGGATGCAGCTTCCTCTGATCCTGGGATGGGGTGGGGTGGGGGGTAGATGGGGGTGGGATGGGTGGGGTGGGGGCGGGGTTCCAAGAGCTATACTAGTATATTTCCGCATTTGCCCGAGGAATATTCTACCATACAAACTGCTGCCAGGCACAAACTTAGGGTGGCCAAAGTATACCAGCAGGCTGCAAAGCAACCTGTGAGGGTCCACATGCATAAGGGGGGTATAATATAAAAGTTATTGTTTGTCATTATCTATTTTACCAACTTAGATGTGAGTTTTTGGTACAAACAGTGGGTGTTCAGACAATATATACAGAAGGAGGCCAGGTGGGCAGGGGAAGTTCTGAAGATTTTTATAAGTTTTTTTAAATATGGCACACACCTGCCAAGGGTGACAATGGCCCCCCTGGAAACACCTCTCTGTCTTGTTCTCCAGTGAGCTGTGTCTGGGCTCCACGGGACCTGCTCACGCTGGCCTTCCAGGCCTCCCCTGAAGATGTTCCCCACCCTCTCAACTCTCCTAAAGGCAGAGGACCTGGAAACCACAGGGTCTTCTTTTTTTTTTTTAAAGTCCTAAGATTCTCCTTCAGGAAGAGAGCAGGTCAGACTGGGCTGGGAGGGGTCAGAGCAGAACCCTCCCAGCTGTCTCCCTTCCCCGAATCTTACTCACTCACGTCTATGAGGCAGCAATTGAGTCCAATCCTGCTAGAGACAGGGAAATGGAGTCCCTGAAAGGCTTGAGGGCTAGCCTGGGATCGAGCTGTGGCTTGGCTGTAAACCTAAGTTGTCCTGGCTCAGGAACAACTGTCTCCTGACCTGGTTATCCCAGCGGATGACTCTGTACCCTGCCATAGTGCACTCCATGGCAGGCTCTGGGGGTGCTGGGACCTGTGGCCAGAGCCATGCGCGCGCGCGCGCGCGTGTGCGAGTGTGCATGTGCGTGTGTGTGTGCGTGCGCATGTGTGTGTGTGTGTGTGTGTGTGTGTGTGTGTGTATGTGTGTGCTTGCTCCTGGGAGATCTCTGTGACTTTTATCTGACTGCTGGATGGCTCTGCAATGGAAAGGCCATGTCTTAGTTACTTTTTACTCGTTGCTAGGACAAATACCCGACACTTAAAATGAAGGAAGGAAAGATTTATTAGCTCACAGTTACTGGAGGTTTCAGGCCATATTCGGCTGACCCAAGGCTGAGTGGAAGAGGGCAGAGAGCATCCAGTTCATGGTGGCAGAACAGCAACAATGGCGACAGAGGCAATGGAACAACCAGGGGAGCAGAGAGCAGCAGCACAAGTCTGTCTCTCTGTCTCTCTTTAAATTATATCAGGCTCTCTGTCTTAGCCTATTCACCTCAGGCCATACCTATAATTCTCAGCAGTACTCAGACCCATAATCCCATCAATACTAAAATATATAATCCCAATGGATCATCAGTCAAGTCTCAAACTCTAGAAGTCCCTGCTCCATGATAGCATGAGGCTTTGGGGGGACAACTAGACATAAACCATAACGGGCCGTCTGTGAGCCCTGCATGGACAGAAAGCCCTTGGAAGCCACTTCCAGGTTGGATGTTTTCATCTATGGGAGGAAACCTTTGAAGACCTGCATCCACAGCGGTGCTCTGGAAGTGCTACGGAGAAGCCCCCAGGTAGCTGTCTGTCCTTCCATGCCTCTTAAAATAATGCTATCTGACTCAGTTTGGAAAGCTGCTCAGCTCTGCAACAGTGACTGAGACCACAGTCCACCCACCACCCCCTCAAGCTCCCCCATGCCAGGCCACCATCACCTGGGGGCCAGGTACCCATAGCTACAGACAGCACCTGTATCCTGGAAAAGAGAAAGTGTTCAGATTAGCCAGTCCACAGAGTGCACGAGACCCTGCTGACATCTCTCCCATGCTGCCCTGCAGCTGCCCCACAGCTCCAGCTGGGTGTGACTCTGTCCCCCTACACAAAGCCCTTGCAGCCCCACCTGGCAGCCTTCTTTCCCTGGAAGCCAAAAGTCATAAAATTTCTACCTTCTCAGTAGCTTGTGTCCTGCTATGAACAGAAGCCACCTAAGTCTTATGAAATGATTACTTTTCCATTTATTTGTACTTGTACTTCACCATTCCTCCAGCTACTTATTCATCACCCATCCATTCATCTCCCCACCCATCCATTTCTGCATCCATTTGTCAGTCCATCCATCCACCCACCCACCACCCAGCCACCACCCACTTACCCCTCTGCCCATCTTCCCATCCATCCATCCATCCATTCCTCCACATTTTCTTTCCATCTTCCCCTGTTCCATCCATCCTTCTCCTCTCCATCCGTCCACTCACTCACCCACATAGCCACATATCTGTCTGTCAGATTCCCACACTACCAGGCAATGTGCTGTCAGAACTGGGGGAATAAACACACTCAGTCCAACTCCTCATCTACAGGCAGAGCCAGGCTTTGGAGTCATTTCCAAGGGCCCCTAAGAATGCAGTAACTACTCACACTCTTCTCAGTTGGGATTAACAAATCTTTTGTGCTTTGTTTTTACCATGGGAAAATTGAGCTAAACCCTTCCTGCCAGGCAGGGTGGGCCAGCCCAGATCTCCGTTCTATAGTCTGAGCCCTTGAGGCGAGCCAGTGAGCTTTGTGCCAGGCCTCTTAAAGCACACAACAAGGTTTTTTTGCTGAATTTTCACAGCCAACAAAGCCATTGCCCCCATTTTACAGATGAGGATGCAGAGGCTGAGACAGGTTGCTTGGCCTAATGTACCCTCTGGAACCCCTTCTCCCCTGAGCACCTCACCATGGTCAGGTGAATGATATAATCTGTGGCGCTCCATACAAAATGAAAACGTGGGGCACCTGCTTCAGAAAGGAGAAAAGGACAATGAAAGCTACCAAACTTTCAGGCTTTTTCCTCCCTCCTGTGGTCTTTTCGGGATCTGTTTGTTTGTTTGTTTGTTTGTTTGTTTGCTTGTCTTGTTGTCACTTCATGTTCTAAGTACAGAAAAAGTTAAAATGTAAATTTCTGTCATGAATTTTAGCATCGGTCTTCCTGTTGTCTGATGCTGGTTTTAGATGGAGACACTAGTGCATTTGTGCATGGGCTCACTGCAGTCACAGTTCCTGGCTTGCAGCTGGTTCAGGCGTGTGCTCTTCTTCTGCATCAGGTAGGGAAATACTGCAGAAACCAAATGTTCTGGGCTTCTTTCTCTTTGAGGTCACAGGCTACCTCTCTGTGCCCTTGAAGAGGAGGGGAGAGGGAGGGGAGAGGGAGGGGAGAGGGGAGAAAAAGAGGAAGGGGGAGGGGAAGGGAGAGGAGGAGGGAGGGGAAGGGAAGGGGGAGAAAAGAGAGGAGGGGGATGGGAAGAGAAAGGAGGAGGGAAGGGAAAGAGTAAAGACAGTGGGCAGGATGAGGAGGGAAGAGTAAGGGGGAAAGAGACCCCAGGGGCAAAGGTGCCCCCTTCCCTTTCCCTTCGCTGCATCTTCCTGTGAGTGCATGGCCCTGGCATAGGACACGGCCTTAGGCCCCTGGTGTCTGACGCAGTATCCTGCATTTGAGGCCGTCCTGCAGGAGGGGAGAGCAAGCCTCTGTGAGCAGCTTACCTTGCCCTCACTTGGGCCTCTCCAGCTGTGCTGCCCAACTTACTGCTGTGGGACCAGGGGTGTCTGCTTGGGAAAGAACTCTAAGGGTGCCTGGTGTGGTGCTGTCCCAGCTCTGGGCACTGGAGACCTGGGACTGTGTCCCATCAGTGGTGCGGGTCTCTCCCCGCAATGCTGGCTTGTGTTATGGTTAGTCATGCCTTAGTGTTGACCGTGAAGAAACAAATGCCTAAGACAAGCGATGTCGGCGCAGCGCCTGGTGCAAAAGCATTCCCAGGCAAGATGGGTGGGGCGGAGCCTGGAGCTGTCTGTTCTTCTGTCTGTCCTTGTGCTGCCTCTGAGGAGGGCAGCTGGGGTCTGGCCTTGGGGTAGCGGGTAGTCTGGTGGGCAGGAGCCCGAGTCCTGACTGCCGGCCTAGCTGAGGTTCCTTTCTGCTGCCAACAGAGAAGAGGCAGAGGTTACTCACTTTCTGGCACTGGGGCTCCAGCAGGGGGCTTCCTGGTCTGGGAAACCCTTGGCTAGCCCAGTTTGGGGCCTGTCCTCCGCTAGGGCTGTGGTTCTCTTCTGGGCCTGAGGCTCCCTCTGTCTGGCTGCTCCCAGACTTGGGACCTCTCCGCATGGCCCCAGCTCCAGCATGTAACTATGTGACCCCTGACCTAAAGCCCAGAAGCACACGTCCCTGTCCCTCCATTTCAGGAGGAACCCCGGGCCAGGGGGGGAAGTGCCTGCAGTGGGACAGGTCTGCACCTCCATGTAGGAGGTCAAGGTAGCCAGGTGGGTGTGGGGGAGGAGACCTGGGGGGGACCCCATCTCATCTGCCTGAGGGGGGCACAGCAAGGAGCTGTCCAGCCCACCAGGCTCTTGCACTTGCTTCTTCCCGTATTCTCTTCCTTATACTGTCCAGCCTGAGTGACACTGCCACCTCAGGAGCCCCAACTGCACAGCTTCTCTGCTGGCCTCGCTGCGGGCTCTGCCGCTCAAGTGCCCCATGGCTTGCCAGGCTGGGGTCCACCTGCCCTCCAGCACCTGCCCAGCCATGCCCTTTCATGCCACAGAACACACCTGCCTGGAAAGTCCTGAGAAGACAGGAGGTGACAAGCAGGGTGGCAGGCGTGCGGCTGGCCCAGGGCAGTGGTACAGACCTCGACTGCAAAGCCCAGCGCTGCCATCCACAGCCTGTGGGCACTGAGCAGGAGCCAGGTTCCTCGTGGGCCTGTCGACAAGTCCACAGGGAGGCTGGGACACCAGGCAGCAGCTTCCAGCCTCTGGGCCATGGCTCACAAATCTGCCTCCTATCCCTTGCTGCTAGGAATTCCAGAACAAATTTATATCACATAAAACTATGCCTTGCTGGGCTGGGGAGATAGCTCAGTGACATAAGTGCCCTCCTGGCAAGTGCAAGGTCCCCAGTTCAATTCCACCCGTGTATGTATTAAAAAAAAAAAAAAAGAAGAAAAAAAAAAACTATGCCTTGCTTTAGTTTATAATTTTGTGAAATTGACAATGTTGTGTGCCACTATCACTTCTGTGTAGATCCCTAGCATTTCATTAGCCACAAAGGGGACCCCATTATACAGCCACTCCCCCACTGTCCCCAACCACAGGCCTCAGCCACCTTAGTTCTGGCCGTTTTATTTTGCCAAACACAAGGAACACCCACGTTACAGCATATATCAGTGTTCCTTCCTTTTCTCAGCTGAGTAGTATTCCACAGTGTACACCATGTCTTGTTTATCCACTTACCAACCAAGGGCACTCTGGGTATTGGCACCTCTAGCTTGTGGTGGGCCTTCATGTGGAAGTCTCTGAGTATCTGCTCCAGCTCTTTTGGAAGCAGACCCAGTGGTACTGCTGCATTGCATGCTAATCTGTGCCTAGCATTCTGAGGCATGGCCAGCAGCTTTCCATGCATATCACCACTTGACCACGCTCCCGGCACCATCTCTCTTCTCTTGCTCATGGGTGTAGATGCTGCCCTAACTTCTGGAAGACACTTTGACCTGGGGGTACTGAGTTCCCACCTACTAAGCACCCAGCCCTGTGCTACAGCCTGTCCTGCCTGTGTTCCCCTCTGACCTTAGGAGGAGGCAGAGAGGTTGAGTCACTTGCCTGGGGCCACCCAGCTAATGAGTGGCCAAGGAGGAGGCAGCCCTGGTGACCTCACCTCCAGCCGGCACCTTCCTGGCAGGCCAGGGCTCCTCCCTGGCCCTGACCCAGCCTCAGCAGGCCCTGGCCTACTGGGACAGGAACCCTGGGAGTGTGCAGCATGCAGGCGCAGGCCTCGGCAGGGGGTGCCCTCGCTGGGCCTCAGGCTGGCCCCGGTAGCTGCCGTCACTCTTGAGTGACTCCCCTTGTGTTCACCTTCACGTCTATTTTCTGAGTGCAGCCCCCTCCCCCCACGTATATTCAGATCCTCTCCATCAACCATAGCCCCTCTGCCAAAGCACCAGCCTAGCTTGGGAGCCCTGGGCACCTTGCTCTGGCCAGATCCTGCCAGTTACAGCACCATGGTGTTGGTGGCACCCTGTGGACAGTGTCCAGCTGGTAACCAGTGCCTGGTGTCCCCCATAAAGCAACCAAGACCCACAGCAGTCCATAGCCTGAGCTCCTGTCCCTGTCACCTGTCACCTGTTTGGACTCAGCCACTGCCTAATGAGCCAGCAGGCTGCTCCCTTCTCCAGCCTCCTGTGCGTCCTCCACCCTCTCCTAGGTGGTTCGTTTAAAACATTGTAAAGGAGGCCAGGGATGTAGCTCAGTGGCACAGCACCTGCTTGGCAAGTGCAGGGTCCTGAGTTCAATTCCCAGGACTCATACACATGCACTTAAAAGTTAGCACCTGGCACCAAGCGGACAATACAGTTCCTGCTTCGTGCATTCAGTTCTGTGGCTTTGGACAAGTTCCCAACCCTGGACCCAGCACCCTGTAGCTGAACCCATAAGTCAGTCCCCAGCTAGACTCTGTGGTACCCACTGTAGTTCCTGACCCCTCCTTCAGGCAGCCATAGAAGTCCTGATTTGGGTCCTGAGGGATTTCCAAGAAGGTACACTGTCTTTCTGTTGTGTGAACACTAAAAATAAAGCCCAGAGGCCCCTCTGTAGTCAGCCTAGTGGGCCGGGACCCCTCCTGAGTCCCACGTCCTTGTCCAACTTTCTGGAGTATGTCCACCATACTCTCCATGCTAGGACATGGACCCCACAGGGTCCTGTCCTGGTGGCATCTTCCAGGGCCCACTCTGCATGTCACAGCCTCGGTGGTCTCTCCTTGGAGAGCTTTCTTACTGTCATGGCTGTGAAGGTGCCCTCCACCTGTGCCAGTAGGGGACACTGTCGTCGATGCCCACTGTGAGAGGTGGTGTATTTACCCATTTGACCATGCCTACTGTGAGCTCAGGGAGGACGGGGCCATGGCTGAGCTGTGCACTGTCCCCAGGGTGGCACCATATGAGCTCCATCAGCATGGATGGGCAAAGGATGGACGGCTACAGATAGCATGGTTCATTTCCTGTCTGACTCCAATCTGAGCCCTTTCCATTCTGGGGCACTGTTGGGGTGGGGGCTGGGAGAGTCTCACAACACATGGCATAGACGGGCGGGGCACGAAAGACGGGAGCATGCTCCGTGCACAGAGAGCCTGGGTTGGGGGACAACAGCACTGGGGCACCCACCCCATCCTCATGGTTGGGCTTCTCCATCTTGTCCCGCCCATGAGTCTCTGTTTCTTGGTGAGATGCGACAAAAGCCAAGCTGGGAGGCAGGAGAGAGGGGCACTCTGAGACGGAGGGAGGAACCAGTCCAGCATCGGGGACACTGAGTAAGCACACCCTCTGCTTCCTGCCCCTTCTTCCTAAACATGGCCCAGTCATGAACCCAAGGCAGCTGAGATAGGAGCCTGGTCCAGGGCTGTCACCAGAAATAGCACAGGGCCCCCCAAGCAGCAAAGACAGGGGGTGGGGAGGGCGGTGGCCAGCTGCTCTTCCGGGCGCCAAGCTAGACTCTTTCCAGCCCACAATGATTCAGAAAGCAAGAAGGTGACCTCTTCCTTTCCCGGGGGCCACTTTTGAGGGATATTCTGAACAATCTAAACGGAAGCAAAAGCGAAATCAGGTCACGCCATTGGTGCTGACTTGGAGTCTGGCAGAAGGGAAATGTGGACTGAATAGTCACTAACAGAAATGAGCAGTGCATTGTCTCCCGGCCCTGAGCAGACGGGTGCTAAGAGGCAGCGAGGCAACCAAAGTAGTCCCCATGCAGGGCTGCGCACTCACCATCTGCCCCACCCAGGTGCCCCACCCAGGTGCCCCACAAGTGAGGCGTGGAATGCACACACCAGCAGTCGTGCCCCTAACTGTCTTGTGCTGCTCCTCCGTGGCCACAGCTGGCGCCTGCGTTCGGCCGCTGGAGGCACTGGTCTGACTGCTCCCGTCCTGCAGTGGTGGCTCTGGGGTGTTCTCCTTGCTCCATCAGGGCCTCTGGTTCAAGGCTGGTTGGGGATCTCTGTCTATCTTTGCACATGGTGAGTCCCAACTGGGAGCAAGTCTCGGCACCAACCCCAGAACTCGTTCAGTTGGAAAAGGTCTTTCTGTCCTCAAAACTCTCTAGCCCCAGTTGGCCTCTCTATGAGGACGGAGCTGCAAGGCCTCTGTCCAGCCTGCGAGCAGGTAGCAAACCTCTCTCGCCCCTGCTGCTGCTTGCAGCAGGGCCTGCCCCAGCGGCGTCCCTCTGAGCCGCTCCCCAGGCCCAGCTGGGACATGAGCTGCCCTTGTGCCCCAGCTTGTCTCCTGCCTGTGATTGAGTGCAGTGAGACCCGGTAAGCCAGGCCATGTCTCATGCTCCTTGCTGCAGCCCCTCCAGGCTCCCAGGGTCTGCTCCCCACCTACACCCCCCTTCTCGCTGTACCCCATGCCCTTTGACCCCACTCAGTGGGACAAATGCCCTTCGTCCATTGCCTCAGTGATGCTGCTTTTCCTACTTGGCCAGGAGGCAGGTCCTCTGAGCTTGGCACTTTGCGCCCTCACCTCCCTAGACCTGCCCAAGACCTGCCTGCCACCTGTCCAGCCTTCCCTGTCCATGAGACATCCACGCTTGTCACCCCTGGGCTGGGTTCAGGAGGTCTGGCTCCTTTACTCTAAATAAACTTCTATTTTTATCGACATCCCCTACTCATGCATACAATTCAAAGGTCCAGTGATGATCACAGGTATCACATGAAAGCAGAAATATCCTGGCTCCTCCTCTGCAGGACCTCATGTACAAGGCCTTGGTCCCATGCTGCTACCTTGGTGATGTGCAGCCTTCTCGTTGGCTTCTGCTGGTGCCACCATCCAAGCCATGGGCCCCAAGGACCACACGTCTGCTGCCACTCATTCCCTGCCAACCACTCTCTTGCCGAGGTCTCCACACAGGAAAGATTCACTCTGTACATGTGTGTGCATGCATGTACATGCACATGCGTGCTTCGCTTCTCCTAGTCACTCAGTGCCATTCTATAAAAGTTAGCACTGGCCACCAGTTGTTACATCACTGCGCCTGTGGCAGGGCTGCCCCTACACAGCCAGGTGTGGTGGCATGTCTGTGTCTCCATGCTGTTGACTTGTGACTGCTGGAACACAAGTCCCCCTTAGTGAGTGGAAACAAGAGAAACGTGTTCTCTCACAGCTCTCCGGGCTGGTGTCGCCCAGCTCCTGGAGTCCCTTGGTTTCTGGCCACATCTCTCCCATCTCCACGTGTGGTCCATGGCTGTCCCTCTGTGTGGGCCTAATCTGTCTCTCCCTCCACTCAGAAGTGCAAGGTCCAAACCCATAATCCACAATAACTGTCTCATCTCAAAATCTGTGATCACATCCACAAAGGCCCTTTGCTCAAATGAGGGCTCATTTATTATTTCTTGCACAGGCTCTTCCCTGTCCTTTGTAGCTGCTGCCTTTTTCTGGAATGCAGGTTTTCAAACTTTGAATCAGCTGGACTAAGTCTCTAAACGCTCAGAGGTTTTCTACTCCTCTTCTTCATAACCCCCGCTCCCCCATTCTCCACTCCATTTGTTTTTCTCAGAATATTCTCTGCTATCTCCCCTTCCTTCTTTTGAAGCCTTCAACTATATTTTTAAATAGCTTTATTGAGGTGGAAGCGATACCAAGCTACACATCATTGATGTGCAAAGGTTGGTAAGGTTTTATGTAGACACACATTCTTTAGTATTATTTAAATGTATTTGGTTGCTATAGGGTTTCAACACACAGCTTGGATTCATAGTGATTCTCCTGTTAACCTCCCCAGCACTAGGATTACAGGCGTGTAATCCTAGACTCTGGAGGACGCAGCAAAACCCTGGGGGTGGGGCTGGTTCAGCGTGTGTCAGGGGTCGAACCAGGGTCCCTGCACTTGCCTAAGCTTGCCTAAGCAGGCGCTTTAGTCCACTGAGCTACATTTTATTTTATTTTATTTTATTTTATTTTATTTTATTTTATTTTTATGGCCAGCTCAGCCTGCCCTGGGGGTGGGACTGGCACAACATGTGGTGCCAGGGATCAAACCACTGTTCCTGCGGTTGCCTAAGCGTTTCTAAGCAGGCGCATTAGACCGCTGAACCATCTCACTGGCCCCATCCATCTCGCCAGCCCCTTGAGCTATCTTGCCAGCCCTACACACATGTTCTTGAAATTGTTCACATCATCAAAACAGTAAACACCTGTCCTCCCAGGATCCTTTCATCCCTCCCTGGCACTCCACAGATGAGTTTCTTCTGTCTCTCTAGGCTCACCTTCATTATTTAGAGCTCTATAACAATGTGATCAGACCATATTTACTATTTTTCTTTTTTTTTGGTCTGGATTTTTCTCTCAATATAATTATTTCAATGTTTGTCTACATCATAGGCATCAATTCATTGTTTTGTTTTTTTTATTGTTGAGTGGATAGATGTCTCTGTCTATTCTCTGTGGCAAAATTCCAGAGACTTGGTAATTTATAAGGGAAAGAAATGTGTTTCTTATGGCTCGGAAGGTTGGGAGGCCCCAGAGTGGGCAAGGCACCAGGATCCATTCAACATCAGGTGAGAGTCTCTCTGTCACCTCCCCACAGGAAACTTGTTCTGCAGCACAGCCACTCCCACAACAATCCATTGACCTGTCCATCCCTGGGTAGGCTGGTCCTATGAGGAGCAGCAGCCTCAATGGCCCGGTCACCTCCCACCTCTAGGTACCATTAACAGGGGACTTTGAGAATTAAGTTTCCAACACAGGAGATATACGAACACATAGGACCCCTGACAGTGGGCATTCTGCCACCCACATGTCCTTTGGTTTGTTAACCGGAGTCCAGCTGTTTCTGACTGAGGGGTTCTCTAGAAAGAAGCTGCTCTCAGGACTCACACACAGGTCTGTGTGACCACACATTCCTTTCATCTTGGCAAACACCTAGGAGTGGAGTGGTTGGATCATATTGTACGTAAATGTTTAACTTTTCAAGAAACGGCCAAACCGTTCTTAAAGCTGCACATACCATCTTATATCATGACAGTTGCAGAGTCCACGCTTTTGGTGGACTGCATTTGGTGAGGTCGATCTTTCTTGCAAGGATGACTCTGGTGCATGTGAGTGGCAGCTTGCTGTGGCATTAGCTCAACTTTCCCCCAGGACCACGGCTGCTGTGTGTCTTCCCACCTCTTTATTTACTGCACATGTATCTCCCTTGCTGAGGTGGCCATCCGGACACAAGCCTGTTAGTTGGCTTGTCAGTTTCCACATCAAGAAGTTTGAGAGTTCTCTGTGTAAAGATACAAGTCCTTCATCAGACAGGTTTATGGTTTGCAAAGATTTTCTTCCCAATCTTTGTTGCAATGCTTTTAGCATGAAAAGAGTCTGATTATTCACATTCTTTTTTATCAATGGGATGTTCCTGCTTAAGGAGGCATTTTATCCCCACAGGCTATTAATTATAATTTTAGTAAGTGCTGCTGCTTCTCACCTTTGGCCTCTGACCCTGGTCTTCAGGTTAGTGACTTTTCTCTAGTGTCCAGCAACCTGGCTGTCCATTTACACTAAAGAGGAGTGGGAAGCCAGATGTGGCGGTGCATGCTAGCAATCCCTCCCTAGGCTGCATCAGACAGAGCAGCATTTTAGGGAACATCTGGGGCTGTCCCTTTCCTGGTTGGATGATGGGGAGTGTGCGAGTTTACTGGAGTTGGCTGAGCAAAGTGCCCTAAGTGGAGAGAGAGGTTTAAGCTACAGAGACCATGGCCTCAGGGTGCTGGAGGCAGAGGCCTGAGGCCGAGGTGTGTGCAGGGCCTTGCGCCCTCTAGGGACCTTGGGAAGGGCTTCCTCTGGGCCTCTTCCACTGGCAGCTCTAGGACTTGGAGTGGAGAGCTTGTCTGCCCATGATGCTCTGTCCATCTGGGTCCAGGTTCCCCCATTAGCCCTATTGGGTCAAGGCCACCTTAATGGGCTCATTTTAAGGAAGGGTTTTGTTTTGTTTTGTTTTTCCTGGCTCAAGCTGTCTTAAGGAAGGGTGTGGGGATTGAACTGCCATCCCCCGTGCCTGACTGGGATTGCTGCACAGATGCTTAAACCACTGAGCTAACCTGAAAACTCCTGAACATTGAGAAGGGTTTTTTGTTGTTGTTGTTTTGTTTTTGAGGGGGCTGACTCAGGTTGCCTTAAGGTGGGGTGTGGGAATTAAACCGCCATCCTCTGTACCTGACTGGGATTGCCCATGCAGGTGCTTAAATCACTGAGCCATAACCTGAAAGCCCCCCTCATTTTAAGGAACTAGTCTGCAAAGACCTTATCTCCAAATAAGTTCATGTCCATTGGTATTGGAGCTAGGCATGGGGAGACGCAATCCAGCCCACAAGACAGAGGCGGGGCTTCAGGGTGGGTGCTGAGGTCTCTCAGTGCTGAGAGCAGCCCCAGGAAAGGGTCCACTCAGCAATGCCCGTGGGGAGTCAGTATTTTAGCGCCTAGTGCCCCCACCCCACCCTCCCTGTTCCTCCCTCCATCTGTCCCTATCCTCTCTTCTCTCTGAAGACCCCGGCCTTGGGGCCAGCTCTGGGCCCTGCTGCCCCACTTTGCTGTCTGCTGCCGTTCTGCATTGGGATTATTGCAGTGTCTTTGTTTCCCTCCCTTGGCTTCCTGAAGACTTGGACGAGAAGCACATGATTATGGGAGGGGACACTGCCAGGCAGCTGGTGCAGGCTGTGGTCGGGCCTGGCTTTGCTCTGCACTCCCATAGATGGCCTGAGCGCTCGAGTCCAGAGGTACAGGCTGCCACCACCCATGCCACTGTGTTTGCATGGAGCCTGCCTGGCCTTTCATGCTGTCAGGGAGCTCCAAAGGAGCCAGGTAGAGTGGAACTGCCAGAGCACAGCAACCTCACTGGGAAAGGCCTGAGGCAGAGTTTTCCTGGGGAGTCTGGGCCCCAACACTGCTGCTGGTCTGCCTTCAGGGTGGCTCTTGCCTGTGGGGTTTGCACTAGGGACCCCTCTGTGACCCTGGGCAGGGAGGTCCTTTCATAAAGAGCCCTAAGAGCTGTGCCAGAGTCATGAGGCTCTTGAGCTTGGTGTGGTCAGCTGTGCTGCCCCATGTCCCACAGCCAGCCTCTCCTGCCACTCGGGCCCAAGTGCTACCTCTCCTAGGGAAGTCTGTGGACCAGGCATCTAAAGTTGTTCATTGGGGCTGAGGCGATAGCTTCATGGCACAAGTGCCTGCCTGGCAAGTACAAGGTCATGAGTTTGAACCCCAGTCCTGTAAAAAAAAAAAAAAAAGTTCATAACACACATACATACACACCAGCATGTACCCACACATGTGCCACATAAGCATATGCTCCACACATATATCACATGTGCAACACATGCACCAAGCACACACACATATCACACTAATACAACACACATAGCACGTAAGCACACATGCACCAACGTACACTACTTTAGTGCATGGAGCACAAGTATGCACGTTGAGCGCATGGCACACAGAGGCACACATGACATGCTGGTACCTCACACACAGACATGCGCATGTGGATCCTCCACCCACTCCCTTCCTCTGCTCTTTCCTTGTCCCGGGTAGGCAGGACTCCGGTTCCAAAAGGGAAATCCAATGTCAGGCCTGCCCTCTTGCTGATGGGTCCTGGGCCCCATGTGCCTGGGGCACAGCAGGAAGTGTGAGCTCCTCATGTTTGCCGCTGCCTGAGTCTTCTTACGGTGACGAAAGGGTGAATGTCCAGCTCAGAAACCAAGGCCTGAGCCCTGAGGTCCGGGGATAGTTGCTTGCCTGTTGTTGGCTCTCTGTCTGCTCTCAGTGCAGAGGTGCAGTGCAGAGCAGGGTGTTCTGGGATCTCCAGGGTTCTGCCCCCACATCTTGCTCTGAAGCTGCTGACTCAGCTGCTGCCTTTAGGACCTCTCAGGTGGCTAGCTGCACTTGGGGTGGCCTTTTCCTTGCCCAGTGGCTTCCTGGGACCCCATGTCACCACAGTGGCAGAACTAAAGGTGTGTTAGCACTCAACCCTCCTGCAGAACCATGATGTCTTAACGACTTTTCTCTCATTGCTGAGATAAAACACCTTGACACCCAAGAGTAAAGGAGGAAAGGGTTCCCTCAGCTCATGGTCTGGAGAGGTTTCAGTCCGTTATCTTCTGGCTCCCAGGCAGGATGATGGCACAGCACAGAGATCAGTCCTGGCGGGGAGAAGGCAGCAAAGCACCAAGGGGCAGGCAAGCCTCTTTCTGTTCCTCTGATCTTCTCCAGGTCATTGGGATTAGGGTGGTGCCAGCCCAGTCAGTGGAGTGGCCCAGCCATCACTCAGCCTTGATCCCAGCCCCTTTGATCCCAGATCCCAGAGTTACACACTGTAGATTCAGCCACCTCTGGAAAAACGCTATGACTGAGAGAGGCTTTGGCAGAATCTTGCAGACACAGACCCTAACACATGCACTGGTCCCCTGGAGCCCTGGGCCAGGGCTGGGTGGCCTGGACTCTGAGTCCCCCTAAGGCTCTGCCTTTGGAAACACAGGCAGAAGGAGGCCTGAGCTAGGCCACTCCACCCTGGTGGAGGTGCAGTGCTCCCAGCTTCCTGCCTCACACTCAGGCCCCCAATTAAATACCCCATGAAGCAGGCAGTGGGAAGTTTCCAGCTGGCCTTCTGGTGTCATGGGGACAGTAGTGCTCTTGAATTGGTGTGTCAAGGATGCAGACAAAGGCCAGGTCAGCCACAGTGACAGACGGGTGCTGTCCCTTTCGTGCCTGCCACCAGGGTCACTCTGCAGTCCCATCACACTCGCTCAGCATTATGCTCATTTAATTAAACTCTCATTTACTCTCAAGGAGCAGCACTGAGCAGGTCAAGGCCGCTTGCTGGGTACAGCTTGCAGTGTGCGTGAAGACTCGTGTGAAGCTCCAGGCTTCCGCCCCTCCTCTGGGGGGCTTCTGCCTGGCCTGGGGTCCTCATGGAAGTGTCACTCTGAGTCAGCTGGAAGCTGCCCTCTGCTTCCTACTGGTAACAGCACAGGATCATTTACTGCCCAGCCTTGCCTTTTGGGTAGACTTCAGCTAAATGCTGCTTGTAGTTTTGTGTTGTAATTTTATTTAATACTCAAAATATATCTGTGAACATTTTGTGATCCGTCCTACTTTGCGTGTGGGGAAGCTGAGATTTGGGGAAGTACAGAGACCCACCCAGGTGCTATAGCCAAGAGTTAGAGGTTGGCTTTTGAAGTCTGGTCCCATGTGTTAGTGCCCAAGCTAGCTCTTGATGCCCTCTCTCTGTGTACCGGGAGCAGACCCTGGCCTCCAAGCTCAGCGAAGAGGGGTAGGTAAGAAACCTCCAGAGGATAACCATGGAGGGACCGACTCAGGAATGTGTAGGCGACAGTGAGGCAGACAGTAATGCCCAGACAGAATTACAGGCCAGGGGGAGATTTCCCAGCCAATGACTGCTGAATCTGCAGTTTGAGGGGCTTAGTTTCTTGATCTCTAGTTCCAGGCCCTGTGGGGTTACCCCAAGTCCTAGGAGGAAGCAGGCTGCCAGGATTTGCCTAGAGATGGAGTGTGGATGGGCCTGCCGACAGGAAGCAGAAGTCACACAGACAGGGGGGTGGGGTGGGGGGGGGGAAGTGACCTCCTCATCCCCTCAGAGCAGTTTTTAGGACCCAGGCTCTGCAGAGTGCTTCCTCTACTACTCTCCTCTGTGACGTACTCATGCCACCCCGTAGAGGTAAGTGACGGTACCAGCATGGTTATTTAGCACTCCAGGACCCATGACATGAAATAACTTGCAGAAGGGACCCTATTGGGGCCACCAGCACAACGGGGGCTGAGGCAAAGGGTCCCTGTGCAAGGTGCTTATGTGGGGGTGACCCAGTGGAAATGGGGAAAGGCACTGAGGGAGACATGCAAACAGGCACATGGTGACATTTCTACGGTGACTTGCAGCCATAGGGTCACCCAGGGAATCCGTGTGCCTCAGAAATGTCTGCCAGTGGCAGGAGGGAGGACACGTCCCACACCACAAGGACTCTCCAGGGTAGCACTCAGCTCTTGCCTGCCCTGGGGCTGCCTGAGGTGGGCACAAAGCAGGCCAAAGCCTCCCCTGCAGGAAGGTGGGGCTGTGGGCACCAGGTGGCTGCCCCTGTCCTGAGGCTCAGCAGCTCTCTCTGCTCTGCTCCTCTCCCCCCAGAGAGATGGAGACCCTGACATCCGGCCACCCTGATCTGCATCTCTTGCTGCTTCCGTCTCCCCACCTGCCCTCTTCCTTGAAGCCCCAGAGCAGCCCTCCTCCCCATAAACTTTTCAGCCTGTCGCTGTGGACGGCTACTGGCTGGCTTTTCTGAAAGTCCCACTCAAATTCCCAAGCCTGCTGCTCAGCTGGGCCAGGTGGTTCCCATTGCCTCGGTCCCCTTTTGATCTGACCAAAAACCAGCCCATGAACCAGATCATCTTCCATCAAAAGGATCAGGAAATCCATTTTCAGTTCCCAGAATTCTGATGTTAGGAGGCTGTCTGATCATTCTTCTCCTACCTCTTCTAATCCTTTATCTGCTGCTGATTGTGTGATTTGAGGTGAACCAGAGCTCTGGGTCTTCCAGCAGGACCCAAGTGCTTGCAGGGCTACTGTGACTGGCAGAATAGCCTTTCCACGCTAGGATGTCAACATTCTATGCTTTTTGACATAGCACAGGGCACTGAAGGCTGTGTAAGCAGTCAAGGTAGCTAATTAGTCCAAGATGGCTTGTCCCGGGTTATCAAGGGCGCTCCACTGTGGAAAGGGACTCGGAGAGGCAGTGTGTATCACGCAGAGTAAGAAGGACGTGAGCTGCTGATGCTGGCCTCTGGCACCTGAAAAAGGTGGGGAGACCAACACAATTGTCCAGGGAGTGAGGAGTCAGGAGGAGGTTGGCAGGCACCCAAGCTGTCCTGCGGCTTGAGAAGGCTGGTTGAGCAAGATGGGGAGCTCTAGCTACCTGGAGGGGTCTGCCTCTTGGCCCCTACCCTGACCTCTTAGCTGGCCTGACATGGCCCCACCAGCACCAGCACAGGAGCCCTGGCCATCCGTGCTATGGTCTGATGCCACCATCTTCTCTGCAGCTGGTGACAGACACCACCTTGCAGATGGCATGCCCCAGGAGATGGGCCTTGGAGGGGAGCCCAGAGTCCATCTTCTCTTGGTTCTGCCTCCTGAAGCACACCGTGTCCCTGTGTCCAGCCTCAGCTTCCCCCCTTGCTCAGGTCCTACCAAGCAGCTGTAAAGAGCAATAGACTGGGAAGCCTTCTGCCAAATCCAAGTATTGTCCTGGTGGCACTGATGCCACATGGGGAGGACAGGGCCTCCAATTGTGCTTCAGTGGAAGCCAGGCTGGGGTGATCCAGCCTCCTCTGACTCAGGCATGACCTTCCGGACTTGGCCAGGAGGCTGGAGAAATGATGCCATCAGAAGTGCAGATGGTTTTCGTCTTGGAGAAGATGGGCTCTGGCTCCGAGGAGCAGACAGAAAGCCCAGGCTTGGAGGGGGTGAAACATGATCCGACCAGCAGCCGTGGTGTTCTCCCACTTCTGCCCATCTCTGTCCTGTCTCTCTGTCTCTTCTGCTTCTGTCTTTCCTTGGCTCTGTTTCTGTGTCTTCTTATCTGTCTCTGTCCTGTCTGTGTCCTGGTTTCCATCCCTGTTTCTCTCTGTTTCTCTCTGTGCGTCTCTGTCCCTCCTGTTCCTCCTCCCCGCTTTTTCTGTTTTATTTGGATTCTAATTTTCCCCTCCCTGATTCTAATGGGTTCATCTCTGGTATTCCCTGAAGCAGCACCACACCTGACCCTCATCAGAGTAGCATACATTCAGTCTCAGGGATTTGTCTTTGTCCCTCCCCCCACTCTACCTTCCTGCCCATCATCGCATCTTACAACACAGAGAAGTCTTCCTCCATTCAGGATTTTTGTGCTTATTAGTAATCAGTCTTGTAAGGTGACAGTGTCTTTACCTAAAGGCCAAGGTCGTACAGCAGCACAGGACAGGAATTGGGACTGAGAGCTGTTGGCCAGGAGGCTTTTACGGACCCATATCATGGGATTTTCCTCCTTTGTGTCCTATAATAAATGACTTTGGGATGGGTACTTGACTCCCTGGTGTTGAGAGCCAGGTGTGTAGTCAGGGTAGCTGTGCCCTGGCAGTGCCCCAGGGACCCAAGTTGCTACTATTTATTGCTTTATTGCCCATTGGTGTCATTGCATGGACCAAATGTCCAGGGTCTGAATTATGGAAGAGAAAAGTATGGAAGGATCCCTCCCTGAGGGGAAGTTCTAGATCGCCAAGCAACACTCATCCCTGACAGTCTGAGGAGTGTGCTCTACGCAGCTGTTGGACCACCCAGGCTCAGCTGCATGCCTAACCCTGAGACATCAAGGATATCCATTCTGGTGGGCACCGAACCTTGATCACTCTGGACACCAAAGGAAATGACTGCTTTGACGTCAGTGTCACCCTGGCTTTCCCTGTCAAGATGGGGTGCTGGGCAAGTCTCAGGGTGAAAGCTGCAGGCCAGTCCCAAAGGACTTCATCTTTCACACAGAAGGCCCAGGAGGTTCTTGGAGAATAACCCACTTGGGGAGAGGCATTCATTCTGCTAGCAACGATGGCCAAGATCGGGAAGGAGCGCTCCAAACAGAGCCTGCTGTCAGGTGCTCCCACTTCATGCTGACCTAGGCCACGTGTCTAGCAAAAGCTGAGGTACAGAGAAGGGGAATCCAAACCAGGGGAAGGAAGCGCCTCTGGGCCAGCCTTCCAAGGGGCAGCCCACCAGGGGACACCTGCCCAGCACTCAAGATGCTTCGTCCATTGAACGCAGCCTCCTCAGATGGCCTGTGGGCAGCCCTCCACCCACAGGGTGTAATTTCACTGAGACTTCAATTCAAGTGGCAAGGGTGTGGCTGAAGGACAGGAAGAATCCTCGGGCCCTTTAGAATTCTATGGGAGGACGGAATGCAGCTGTGGATCCTGGAAGGGCACTTGGGAGCTTCAAATCTGTTGTGGATGTTGTTCCTTAACTTAGCTGGTGACTACACAGGAAGTCACTTTGATTGTTTTGTTTCATTAATTTTTATTTTTATGAGTCCATGTTTGTAATGCACAGTGACTACATGGTCCATGGATGCAACACGTCCTAGTTTTTTTTTTTTTTACTTCTCCTCCCCCTCTTCATCTCCTGGTCTCCTTCCCATTTGCAAAGGATAAGGAACAGAAATAGGGGATATCTATTAGAATGTTCTTGAATTTATATTCTCCAAT
>PVJA010007482.1:0-68287 GCA_004027025.1 Myocastor coypus | reverse complement strand
GAAAGTTGACATTGGTAGGTGTAGAATCTGTGCCCTTACTACAGTAAGTTGATTAACTTTATGAAGTAGTTTTGCATCTTGGATCAAAGTTTTAGTGCTAGTTGTCCTGATTGCTCCAAGTAGTTGCTTTGATGGAGTGGTCTAAGTGGAAAGGCAAAATCTGAGCTAAGATATTTTATTTTGTTTGCCATTTCTTAATCTTATAAAAGCTACTTTATTATCGTTTGTAAGGTATGACACCTACAAGTGTTGGAAAATGGTCTGTAAAAGATATAATAACATCTCATGCAAAATGATTCAACCCTAAAGAAGCATTACTACCTACAAAGAAAGTGTCAAAGGAGTATAAAAAGGTTACTGAATTATGAAGCCACATAGGCACTGTGATTCTGTTAGGTTATTGTAAATGGAAAGTAATTTCAACCAAATAAAAATCTAATGTTATAATTGTTACTAAATTTATCTTTTTCTAACTGCTATATCATTACTTTTTCTATGCAGTTGGAAACTAACTGAAGAAGTCTGTATATTTTAAGGTCTTTTATTCTTTCTTTTCTTAATATTTAGGTCACTCACGGTTGGAACATAACAGTATGGGACAACATTTTTATTTTATTTTTTTTTTATTTTATTTATTTTTTTTTGTGTGTGGGACCGGGCTTCAAACTCACAACCTTGCACTTGCCAGGCAGGCACTTGTGCCACAGAGCTATCTCCCCAGCCCCATGGACAACATTTTTAAATAGAAAAGAAAACAATAAAATTGAAAAAAATGTGTTACAATGTGCTTTTATTTGGACTTTATATGAAATCAAGCTTGTCCACTATTATTTCTTACTTCTTCAGTATGAGGAGGTTGAGCAAATAGGGAAAATATGCATCATGGTTTTTTGCTTGCTACAAAAGTCTGAAATTTCACTAAGTACTTTTTTCTGTAATTAGGTTATATATAGAGATAATACTGTAATTTACAATTACTAAGCAAACTCCACTTTAAAAAAAAAAAAAAAAAACATTGTAATTACTTTTGTTACATAGTCTCTATTTCAGACTTGTTTTGAACTCATCATGTAGCCAGCCAAAGGATGGCCGCAAACTCACAAAAACCGTTTTGGCTCAGCACCCCCAAGTTCTGGGATTACAGGTGTGCACCAATATCTAGTTGCAAAATTTACTTTAAAGATAGATTCTTTCCAAATGAGAAGGAGATGAAGAGATGAAAGGGGGGAGAAAGGAAAAGAAGGGGAGGGGAAGGCTTGAATATGTGAAGGAATGCGATGCATTATGTCCTTATACACTCTGCAGGAATGTAACTGGCCACGGTGATTGTGATGAGAACAGGCACTGCTGGAAAATAAAAACTTGAAAGAAAGAAAACAACAATTATTACTCCTGCCTTTTCTAGGGTCATGTTAAATATATTTTTCCTCACTTTATTTTTTATTATTTTTATTTTTATTTATTTGTTTTTGGATCTCTTCATCAACACTGGCCCAGGTCAACACTCAGAGATATATAATGAATTTGAAAATATCTTTGCTATAACAGTTTAAGAACAAAAATAAGGAAGAAGGAAGGAAAGAAGAAAAGGAACAATGAAAGAGAAAGAAAGAAAGAAAGAAAGAAAGAAAGAAAGAAAGAAAGAAAGAAGGAAGAAAGGAAGGAAGGAAGGAAGGAAGGAAGAAAGAAAGAAAGAAAGAAAGAAAGAAAGAAAGAAAGAAAGAAAGAAAGAAAGAAAGAAAGAAAGAAAATAATTTACAGCAAATATCCATTAAAAGTCTGTGCTTCGGTACATCAAATACAGTTGCATCTGGAATCTTGTTTATATGATAGGATCAGTTTATAAATACCACTAATGAATCCTGAAATCATTAGCAGTGTGACCACAATTAGCTGGGGAAGAAACATTATCCCAACTAGATCAAAACACTGAGCAGTGCTTCGGCCCAATATTAGACAAGCGTAAAGACAGTATTTCATTGTACTTACAGTGGTACATTTTTATATCAAAAGCATAGCTTCCACTCTCATACCAGAGCAAATATTCTATTTAGTATTCATCATCTGAAAGAAATAGTCATAATTAACTGCATCCACTGAAATAGCTGCTAATGATATGTGCTGAGATCAGGCTGTTGATGTTAAAATATATTGAAATAAAAAAGATATTTCTAGAATTTAACTCTGTGGGGTTTTTTGTCCCTTAGAAAAATGTCAATAAGACCTAGCATATAGTAAGCATTATTAATTACATGATGGAGATTTGTAGCTGGGGAATGATTCATTGTTTAACAAATGGCATTTTGCTCTTTAAAATTCTGACTATTGTTGAGAACTGTCAAGCTATCTTTGAGGCTTTGGTCATTAATGATGCTGTTAGCTAGGCTCAAAATTTTATAAAGCTATGACAGTTAAACATTTCACTTCGTGGTGCTATTGTAAAAGGTACTGTATCTCTAATTTCTCTCTCAGTGTGTTTGTTATCTATATAGATGAATGTTATTGACTTTTGGGTGTTGACTTTGTATTCTGCTATGCTACTGAATTTGCATATCAATTTTGGTAACTTCTTCATGGAGATTTTGGGTCTTACAAGTAGACTATTATGTCATCTGCAAATAATGATAGTTAACTTCTTCTTTACCTATTCTTACCGGAAAGATTATAGGAGACAAGGAAAAATGCCATAGGATTGACCTGTTATAATTTTGTATATGCTTAGATTTCTAAATTGCTGGGTAAAAATGTTCATCTGTTTTTTTCATCACATTCTATAGGGATTTATTATAATATCAATGATTGATAGAAAACATCAGTTCCATGTTAAGTGTAAAGAATTTAATGTTCAGAAACACAGTAGTGTTAATCTCAAGTACCTATTTTATAGAATAATAGTATCACTAATCTTCTCTTCTGGGGAGTTAAGAATTTAAGTTTACAGACCAGCAAATTAGAAAAATAGAAGGGCTACAAGGATCAAGGCTAGCCAATATTTTGGCCCTAGACCTACAATGTCGATGAGGACTCTGGACATAAGAGAACTTGTACGGTAACATCGCATAACTCTGTGGAGTCCCAGATTTTTTGCTCAAGGTGATTATGAGGCCACAGAGGAAAGGGATCAACGTTGTACAGTGTGCTAGAGAGAAAACATTCTCTCAGTCTTTCACAGAGAGCAAACTGGTCAAGCAATGCCATGACTCATCCAGTCAGCTGACATTGACAAAAGGCTCTACGTGGTTTTAAGCTAAATCCTGAGGGATTTTGATTGACTTCGTCAGATATAAAAGTTACATGTTTTGTTATATAGGTCTTGTTTTACCTTGGCCTTAAACACCCAGCAGAAAGGTTTAGCCATGAAGCATAAAGAGTAAAGCCAGATAAGTACGCTGAGCTATAAAAAGCTTAAGACAATAGCTTCTGACATTGCCAGTTGTGCTGATAATGCAATACTGTTATGGAATATTGCTCCATGTATACAACTACTTTCTCTTAGTTCAATGAGAAGAAGTATTTGTAGCAATAGTGTTTAAAAAGTTATCGTGTCTGCATCTTGTACACTAAACAGCTACTGTGAAGACAACAATATGCATTGTATTAATTATTGTGGCTGTCCCACTAATGTATTTTGAAACTCATTGTTATTTCTTAGTAAAAGAATGTAATTATAATAAATAAACAATGCCCTATCTCGTACCACATGCCACACTGACCCCCCCCCCAGGACATGCCAAGCCTGGCATGGTGGCATATGTCTGTAATGCCAACACTGGCTGGGCTGAAAACAGGAGGATTAGTACAAGTCTGAGCCTTGCAGTGACACCCTTTACCAGACAACAAAATAAATAAGTGAACAAAGTCGTAAACTTCAAAAAAAGTTCAGCTTTTGTTTTAGATTACTCAAAATCAATTACTTTCAGATGAAAATTCTACTGAAAATCCCATTGTGCCCTAATCCATTCATTCATGTTTCATTTCTAAATGTATACCAAGGTTTGTTATATCATTCAGAGTTTAATCAATTATTTTCATACCAAAACATTTCAATAATTATTGGAAAAATATTGGTACAGAAAACAAAAATTCTGTAGCTGAACATGATTTTAAGAAACTTTCCATTTTACTCTTTGGGTTATTTTATCATGCTTGTCTAACTTAGCAAAATACAGGAGTGTTAATTTAAGGATATTTAATGTTTGCATATGTTATCTCCAATTTGAGCTTCACAGGTGAACATGGAAGACATACAGAAATTTTTATTACCTCATTAATGTAAAAGGTTTATTTCATAGTTTTGTGATTTTTTATAGGTATGAAGAGTGAAAAAAAATGAAAAATATATGCCTCTTTATTCATAAAAAATAGTAGTCTGCTTTACATCCAAAACAGAGATAAGCAAAACTTGTGTAGATAACATAAAAGTATAAAATTAATATCTTGAGTTTTGTTAATATAACAAGGCCACAGGATGTTGTTATATTGCTAATATTCAATAGTAACAATAATAGTTGAATAGCTTTTACTGTTTTTGCAAACTAATGGATTGAAAGTCATATTTTTTTTAAATTCAGTGAATAATGAAATGCTAAATGGAGGACTAATAAGGGATCTTTAGTATTTTCACATTTCCTTTATTTTCATTTTATAAAAATAATTTTATTGGGCTGGAAAGATGGCTCAGTGGTCGAAAGCACCTGGGTAGGCAAGCGTAGAAAACCGCAGAGACCACAGTTCAATCCCTGGCACCACATGCTGTGCCAGCCCCACCCCTAGGGCAGGCTGAGTCAGCCATAATAATAATAATAAAAAAGTTCAAAAGAATTTTAAAAATAAAAATAATTTTATTAAAAATATACAGATTCAAATGGGAGGGCTTTTTTCCTAAGATATCATTACAATATTCTGGGAAAATTCATTTATAGTGAAATGATGAATTAGTAGTACTATTTGAAAATAGTTTTTAATACTTAGTCCTTTACATTTCAAACTGTTAAAATACTATTGTGTGTTAAGCTATTTTTATTTCACTTCTAAATATATACCAAGGTTGGTTGTATCACTGGTAGTTTTAGTTAATGATTTTCATACCAAAAAGTATTTTAACTATTATGGAAAAAATAATGGCATATTCTACTTTACATGTTCAGTACTCTGAATATTGAATAGCTGGCAATGCCTATGCTCTTCCAGGTATCTTTCCAACCTTCTAAATGCTAATTATTTCATTATTTGCTGCATTCACGCGAGGTGGTGAGTACTGTGAGCACTGGTTAGAACACATTGATGTTAGGCTGCTCCCAGCTGTGATACGTTACCTTATCGTTAACAATTTCTAGCATTCAACTTAATTCTCTGATAATGTTCACAGCAAACTGAATCCAACCAGAAAATGAAAATAGTTTTAAGAATTTGAGAAGGAAACATTAAAATCATGAAATGAGAATGTAATTATTCAAAATTCATGGTAACATGTTTGTCTAAATATTTATGTGTCCTCAGCCAAATACACTTTTGTCAAAACTCCTATTCCTGGATTTGCAAATCTGTGTAGATGGTCCAGTAGCTAGTGTTCATGCAACAACATAGGAGATTTGGACACAGAGAAACTGGGAAAATGTGAAGTAATCATGGGGTAGAGAATGGAATAATAAAACTCTATGTCAAGGAACAGAACCGAATCTTAAGAAGATTGAAATAAGCTCTCTTACCAAGCTTTCAAAGAATTAAACAATATTTAATTTTCTTTTATTAGTACCTGTTTTCAGTACATAGTGACTACCTTCATCACATTACAATATATACAGTAAATAACACATTTTCATTCCTTGGTTTATCTTTTGGGATCTGGCCTTCAAATAATGAGACAATAAATGTTTGCTCTTTTAAGCTACCAAATTCTTAAAAACTTGTTAGGACAACTCCATGAAATTAAAGGCATTTTTAAAAATTGAACGAAATAAAATGAGTCCATCTCTCTCTCTCTGAATTCATCTGTGGTTTTATAATAACTTTTGCCTATGGAGAGTAGTGCTTAAATTCATAAATGATCTCATATTTTATTAATTAAAGCTTAACCCAGGATTTTGTAGTAATAAATTCTTTATAATTTAATGGAAAAATCTTTCCCCTCCACCACATTCACTTTCACCCTGGGCAGTCTGGGAAGCTAGGTTTCTTTGGAGACTCTGCTCCCCTACACCTTGTCCCTCCTCACTGTTCCACATGTAGCTATCACAGACTTTGAATTATGAAGACCCACTGCTTGCTAGGAAACCAAAACAGCAGTTCTTATCATGACAGAGAAATTCCTGGGACATGTCATTTTAATAATCATGGATAAGGCCGTGAGTATCTTTGCAGTTCACAGAAAAAAATCTCAGACTGATTATCTTGTAAGAACACTCCAGCCAGTTTTTTTTTTTTTTCCTGCATGTCCTAATCTGAACTATCTGAACTATAGAATAGCATCATTTGTGAAACCATCATTTTCAATAGAAACTGAGTCCCCACCTGGTGCTCTCCATCACTGTTTAATGCTGCTTTAATCTGCTTCCATCCAGGTCTCATAATTACTCAGCCACTCTTTCCCACAAACTCCTTAGGTTTCCCAAATTTACAAGAAATAGGTTAAGCCTTTTTGGATGAAATCTTTGTTTTGCCCTTTAGTTTAAGATGAACTGTGGTGCACACAATACTGACAAGTTTCTCCAAATATGTACTCTTTGTCTGACCTTTCTAAATTATTATAGATAGGCGATTATTAATGCTGAAAGAATCAGTGCTACAGCTTATCAATATACTAGGCCGTGCATGAACTTGGTATTCCTGGGTTGATTCTAGTAGCAGAGGCCCCTGATGAAGTGTGCGTGTATCGAGGATTCTAGAAAAGTGACTTCAGTTCTTTTTTCCTAAATCATGATGAGAGGTATAAAATGCAATGATAATAGTGACAATAACAATTTTAGGTAAATAATTTAAACAACATTCCTGTATATTTAATTTAAAGCATAATTAAATCAAAAGCTAGTGAAAAAACAAGAACAACATAAAGAAATCCGTTATTAGGTTTCATTGTTTTGAGAACATACTATGTACGAGCTCAGTGTTAACACTCATCAAGTTTCTTGCATACCATCACTAATCTCGTACTGAGGACAAAGACACAGTGAAGCTGTATTTCTAGCTCCAGTTCAGTTTGTGATAGACTGGAATTTTTAAAGGCTGGTTTCATTTAATGCTCTTACTCTCCGTTCTGTGTTACCTCTGGAACTGAACTTAATGTTACAAAGTAAAAATTGAGTTCTATGAATCTGAAGCTGCTAATGAAGAGAAAACTACTGGTTTATGTAGACTTGTTTTAAACATTTCAAACAGACTTTTCCTGCGTGAAGGCAGGATGTTTTTCTTTGTTCATTGATATGGGCATGCATTTTTCTGTAAAAATATTGCTTTTTAAATATTTAAGTATCCAAAACAGAAAAAAACAGTAAAAATCTTAAAACATGTCTTCTTTTATAGAGTATGCATGATAATTATGTATATATTTTAGGTTAAATATATCTACAAAAACATTTGATAAAGATATTTCTTTCAAATGCAAAGCAGTCCCTAAGTTATGTGTAGACCCTGAAGACAAACAGAATTAATTATATTACATAATTAGTCTGCTCTGTTTATTGATGTAGCTGAAAATATTCCTTTTCCCTAGGTGCATATAAGTGAAATTATACATACAGCAAAAAACTCAGAAATTTATAAGTTTTATAACTGTGTAAGTTGCTGTGTACGTTTCTGGAGGTGAGATGCTTTATTTTAGTAGAACATCTTCAGGAGTGTGATTTCAGAGAAATAAAACTGATGATTGTCATGATTTCATCAGAAAAGTTTCATTAAATTTTCTGATTCTAATTCCTCCACCCATGCAACAAAAACAAACAAATATTATCCTACACTGTCTTGTAATTCAAATACCAATGAAATGCTTAAAATGGTGAAACATATAAAAGAGCATGTTTCTGAATGTATACAACATTCTTGATTATGTGAAATTTGGAGCTGGGGAGATAGCTCAGTAGAATAAGTGTTTGCCTGGCAAGTGCAAGGGCCTGAGTTCAATCCCTAGATCTGAAAAAAAAAAAAAAAAGATGATTATGTGAAATTTGATATGGATATTGTTGTATCCTCTTGGTTTCTAAGCTGAATCAAACTAAATTAGAACGTAAAGACATTTGCTATAATTTCTTTAATTAAAGCCAACACTGTAACCTCACCAATTTTATTAAATCCAGATTTATTGTCTATATTCCACCCAAACTCAATTATGTTCGAATTCTAGGGCTAAAGTTAAAAATAAAGTATTGGAATAATGAACATGTCTTATTTCCATTTCTTCCAACTGTCTTCTATTTATTGTTTCTTGTGTTTACAGATGACTTTTAGTTAAAAAGATTGCACTTACAAATATATCCAGACATCAAATACAATTAACAAGTTAGCTTAGCAAGAACATCTAAACATTAACATTCCATCTAAACATTAGTTACACGAAAGTAATTGTTATCCTATCAAGTAACAATCTTTGCTCTATTTCATGATTTTATTTTAATGGTTAAAAATTGTATGCTTTTTGGAGATGTCTAAGAACTTAATTATTGAAGACAAAGATTACCCAGATTGAATGAAAAAGATCGTTTATTTTAAATTTTTATAGTTAAGTTCTCAGTGCGTCCATATACAAGAACATCTTTTTGAAACCACATTATAATTGTAGTGCTAGACTTTCTAATTGGATTTATTGACAGAGGAGATAATTTATATATTCTATATAAGTAAATAAATCGCATATATTGTATATGTTGTAGTCTATGTCTTACAGCTGTATCATACCCAACCTATTAATCCACGTGAACTAAATACTTTAGGTGGCATGTTTGGAAAATGAAGGAATACTTTAGAGAATCAAAATGAATGGTCTCTGTTCTTCCTATCTGTTGGTTACTACAGAGGCTAAGGTTTGACCATTTAGAAAGTAACGCATGGAATAAAGCATTGTTGAGACAGTTTCACGATATGAAAGACAACAGTGAATGAGTCTACGGGGCTCATGAAACATTGATACTGTATTTGACTTCTTCACCACTTTTAGTTTACTGAGCTGTATGTGCCCTATACCCAGTGAACTGTTGCAGAATAGAGAAACAGTGGCTTAAATTATCATCCTAGTTTCAAGCTATAATTTTTTCTCTGTCTTGTGATACTTGTATGGACAGAACTCCTGCTTGTCAGAAGAGTGGATAGAGGGCCTTAGCCGGGCGTGGTGGCGCACGCCTGTAATCCCAGCACTCTGGAGGCTGAGGCAGGAGGATCGGTGCGAGTTCGAGACCAGCCTGGGCTACAAAAGTGAGTTCAAGGCCAGCCTTAACTGCATACCAAGACCCTGTCTCAAAAAGACAAAAAAAAAAAAAAAAAAAAAAAAAAAAAAAAAAAAAAAAAAAAAAAAAAAAAAAAAAAAAAAAAAAAAAAAAAGATAGAGGGCCTTATTTTATTTTTGCATCAGTATTCTCACTCAGAGTATTTGTGATTTTTATTTCTTTGGATCTGATTTACATTATTTTGACTAAAAGTTTTGGCTGCCCAGAAGTTCAACGCTTTATATCATTCCAAATTTTTTGAAGACTAAGGGAAACTTTCTCTAATTCTGTACAATGTGGAAAAATCATCATTTTTTTCTTACCTGGTACAGACCAAAATATAGTAAAATTCTTATTTATATAATGAGATAAAAGTTTCTGAAGTAAATTAAGCTTCACAAATAGAATTATCTTTAAATTAGGAGTAAAATAAATTAGAGTTTCCCATTTAATTTTCAGTAGTATTGAATTTTAAATTTAAAAACTATAAACATAAAATCAGCTATAATTTATACTACGGAGTTGCAAAATTCACATTGACTTGTGGGTCACTATTACTCTGAGAACTGCCTAAGGGATAATTTCAAAAACCCATAGAAAAGAAAATTATTTTTACATGGTCTGCAAAAAGAAAGAGCAAGAAATCACTGAAATGTGGCAAAATTTTTACTTCCTTTTTATTTCTGAAGGGCTTACCAAGTACTCACTGAACTGTTCTCAAGGTAGGAAAAAAGTTAAAAAATGTGTTATAGACCTGTGAAATGTTATTCTGATTCCCTGGAACAAGTATTGTGGAATAACAATATTCAGTAAAATTATCTACAATGAAAGAAATATTCTATATACGGTGATTATTGAGCATGTGAAATGGCAGCTAGTGCTACCAAGAAAATGATCTTATTATTTATTTTTAATTTGAATTAAAACTTAATGCTACTCATGTGGATAATTATTTCTATGGCCAACGGGGCAGTTTAGGAACAGCCAGGCATTGATGGTAGCATCAAGGCATGCACAGCACTGACCAGAAGACACTTCATTTTCATTACCACTAAAGCAAACGTCCTACATCAAGTGCTGTTCAAAGTGTAGAAAACCTCTGTGTAGATTTTACCTTCAGGGTAGTCCAGTGTAGTAGCAAGTTTATTAACAGAATGTCTAACATAGCAATAGAAAATAAAAATATTTCTTGAATGAGAAATACATACAATATTGCTCAAATAAGTGACTAATCTGTTTCAAAGGAGCAAATTATCTTCAGCTTTGTTGAAGGATGATAATCACTTCAACATATATTTTTCTCTTTTTTAAATTATTATTATGGTCGGCTCAGCCTGCCCTAGGGGTGGGGCTGGTGCAGCATGTTGTACCAGGACTGGGACCATGGTCCAAGCAGTTGCCTAAGCTTTCCTAAGCAGGTCCTTTAGACCACTGAACCATATCGCCAGCCCTCTCTTTAAAAAGCTTGTTTTTTTTTTTTTTTTTTTTAATTAAACTCAGAAGAGGATAAAACAAGCAATAGAAAAGTGAATGCCAAATGATACAAAATGAAATTAAAATAATAATTATGCATATGAACTTTAGTAGGAAAAGTATCTAGATTAACAGAAAGGATCTACTGACAAATTACCAGCAGAAATAGTTAACCGTATTTGGAGTTAGTAAGGAGACGTTACAGTATAATGTCCGTACTTATAAAATATTTTGTAAAATTCACTAGATGTTTAACTATTTAATGTATGTTTGTACATTTGAATCAGTAACTATATCTATATATACACACTCATACCTTGTAGATTAGACTTTCTGCTTTTATTGGACTCATAATGAATATTTTCCACACACAAATACACACCACATATATAAAACAGAAAGTTATTTAAGGAAAGACATAGATAAATATAAATATAAATATATATATATATATGTATATATATGTATATATGTAAAAATAAGGGATGTATATTAAAAGTTAATATGATAGAAAGTTAAGGACAATAAATCTGTGGGTATAATTGTTCGTGAAGCAAGAAATCATCAATAGCTCACAACTAATGGCATCAAATATAATTATTTTGAGATACAGACAAAATTGGGGAAGAATATTTGGGAAATAAAATATTCACTGACTCAGAATTCAAACTGGGTTATGACTTATTTTAAGTATAGAAAAGTAAACTTTGCAGGTACATTTATATTTTTTTCCAGAGATGACTTATGATATATAGGTCATCTTTGAAATTAAAGAGACAAGATGTTTCAATCTATGAGGAAATCAATATAATCTCTTCATATGAAGAATATAAAAAAAACCAAAAATATAATTGTAATCCTGGTAAAATCTGGTGCCAAAAGCCTATTCATATTCTCATTGATAACATGTATACTTTACGTTTAAAAATACACACTTTTACTAAGTTAATACAGATTTTATTTTATCTAATTGTTCGTATTCTATGTGATGCAAAATTATCAATTGTGTTCTACCCTACTGTGTAGTATGTACACTTGCAATATGGTATTCAAAATTTATAATTTATATATCATGTCTTGGCTAAGCAAATTTTACTAAGTATAAGATAAGCTATTTATCTGTTCATGATGAAACTGAGTGATTACAGATTGTCGAATATGTATTTCTGTTGTACTTCTGTAGTGTAATAAGCCACCACTTCTAGGTAAAAGCATGCATTTCCTTTATTTTTCATCAATATATATGAAGGATATGGATTATAACATAATGACTTCATGTTTGGTTCCTTACACAAAATGTATTTGCAACCTTCTTTTTCCAGTCCTTGATCGCAATATCTGAGATATATTTCTCTCTAAAAGTATTTCCATTTGGTCAGTCAGATAATGATTGAATTACTTTTATCCAGAGGCATATCCCCTTGGAGCTATCTCCATTTTACTTTAATTTTTCCTGGACTTCTTCTTCTACCTTGATTTAGGCATTATATGCATCTGGTTATCTGGTTGTATAAAATTTCCTGGGAGTGGGGAGATATCTTAGTGATCTAAGAGCCTGTCTGGCAAGCACAAGGACCAGTGTTCCATCCCCTGCACCATATGCTTTGCAGCTGTGCCAGCATGCTGACTTATGTCCATAATCCTATGTCTGTACTCCAAGCACTGAGGAGGCTGAGACAGGAGGGACACTATGAGTCTGAGCTCTATAGTGAGACCCTGTACCAACTAATTAATTAATTAATTTAAAAATCCTATAATTGACATATTCACAGACAGGATTTGTTTCATCATGTTCTATTAATTTATATACAGCTATTTCTAGAGTCATATACAAGATCCATTTGTTATATTTATCTCAAATAGGACAGAAAACTTTTATCTAGTACCAACTCAATAAATACAGTAAGTGAATGAAACATAAGGTAAATTTTACCATTATACTGTATGGGAGAATTTAAAAAATGTCTACCTTCCTTAAGTTGCCAGGCCAGTAGGCAAGTGTTGAATCTTGCTTCATTTAGGTTTAACTTCTTTTCTTTTTTTTTTTTTTGGGGGGGGGGAGTCTGGGGTTCAAACTCACGACCTTGCACTTGCCAGGCAAGCACTGGTGCCACAGAGCTATCTTCCCAGCTCCTTCTTGCTTCATTTAGGAAGAATTACAAATCTCATCATCTCAATTATATTTTGAAAAAATTCTTGGTTTTGGGGAAAGGACTGACTTTTAAATAAAGAAATGATTCACAAACTCACCAAATCTGTAAGACAAACAAAAGAGTAATTATTTCTTTCCACAAGTAGATACATATACACTCAACGTCGGACTCCTTTGTCTAACAGCCAGCTGCAGGTCAAGCTTACTGGTATGGGCTGGCATCCATAAATGTGTTGGAGGAAAGGGTTCACTTTTGCATGTGTACTGTTAATAATAAGTGCTGAAAATTTTTTAAATGTTAAAAATGATATCATCAGTGAGAATATGAATAGCAGTGAATACAAAATAAATAATAAAATCATTCAGTTATATAACCATATTCTTTAAGTAGCTCTTACCTTTATGATTTATAGCCTTCATAAACATTGGTATTTTTCCTTTCTAGGTTAAGATGACTCCGTCTAATATTTTATTCTTTCCAAACTAAGAGACAGTATCAAGTCTTTGACAGTCCTTGAAGTAAAAAATGTTTGAAATTGCTCTCATGCAGCATCATCCTACACACTTACAGTGAAATCATCTGTCCTTCTACTATCCTAAGACTAACTCTACCACAAAAGGAGAATATAAAATTATTTCCCCAACTCATAAATCATCTATTTTTTTGTTCTTTACTATCCTCTAAGTAACTCAACATTTTTTAAACTGCTATTTTTAGTGATGACATTGTCCCCTGTACATGAGAAAAGAATGAACACAAGGTTGTCATGAGGAGTGATCTATTAAAAAGAGATGCTTCCTACACTTGAGATAAAAGAATAACTTTAACAAATACAGTTAAATGGAAGAAACCAAACTTAAGTATTAAGCAATGAAAAGAGAGAAAAGTGAAAAGTTATGTAATAATTCATTCATGTATACGTATATGATGGATAAGACAATTGTCCTAATAATTTCCGTCAGGTTTTAGAAACTAGCAGTTAATAGGTAGAAGTCTCACCACGACTAACTCTCTGTGCTGGTGTCTGTGAACTATACAACTACACTGAGCACAACAATGTGTAATACTGAAACCATGATTGAAATATGCCATTTTGATCTTCTAAATGTATTCCATTTCTAATGACACATCAATTAGTAATATGCTCTCTTTAAAGTGAATTTATTTTGTTTGTTCATTTGGTTCTGTACTTTTGTAGGGGAGGGTCTATAGGTATTCAGGTCTCACTACTAGATGGGACTCAGAGTGATCCTTCTGTTTACAGCCTCCAAAGAGCTGCTACCACACCCAGTTTCAATCGCTAGGGCAGCTTGCCTTAAGGGCAGTTCTGGCAATGCAGGCTTGGGGAATGAAGACTTGAACCCTGGGCCTGTTTGCAAGCACTCTAATCCTCTGAGTTATTTGGCTGGCCCTCTAAAGTAAATTGTTTTAAAAGGTAATAAAAGAAAATGATAAAACAAAAATTTATGATTTCTTGAAAACATGTGCTAATATTCAATCATATCTCCCATCATATGTAACTGTATCTGTTAATCTGAACAATAGATTTGATGATAAATAGATAATACATCAATTACTGTTAATCAGCTGTTATAGTTTTGAAAATCTGTAATCTATGTGTTGTTATATGTTACTTGTTTATGTTTTTGCTTTTATTTTTGTTACTCTTGTTTTTGCTCTTCAAAATAAAAGAAAATTATTTAAAAAATAAAATTTGAGCATATCAAAATTTAAAATTCCATAAATAAATAAATTACAATAAATAAAGGGACAGGAAAAGAGCTTAGCCAACTTAGCAACTGCTTAGACAATTACAGGGAATGGATTTCAGTCCCTGGCACCTGATACCGTGCCAGCCCGGTGCCTCAGTGTACTGAGTCTGCCACTGGGAACGGGCATGCTGTTGCCAGCCTGCGATCCCAGTTCTGGGGAGACTGAAAACAGAAGGATCTCTCTGAGTTTGATTTGCATAGTGAAACCTTGTTCCAAATAAGTTTAAAAAAGGTAATTAAAAAGAGAAAATTGTCCGTTACCATAGATGAAAAATGATAAATCTCAAGTGTGATTAAGAGGAAAGTGTTGTATGTTGTCAGTCAGAGCCCAAAGAAATGACAAGAAGACACAACGAATGTAGCTTCAGAGGTATCACTGAGATATGTCTCTCTGGAAGTAAGCCCAGAACTCTAGAAGCATCTCCTTATGCGTAGGAGAGGAGATAATCACCAACGTCTCAAGTAAGGGCAGAGACATCAATTAGGATAAGTTGTTACACCAAGGTATCAAGTAAGGGTGGAGACATTAATCCGAATAAGCTATTACAGCCTTGTTAAATCCTAGTTTTCTAAAATCCCTAAGTAACAGATTACAAACCACAGTAAGCTTTGTTTGTTGTTCTTCATTTCTTTAAGATGCTACTTTCTTATCTCTACATATCCCTGGCTTTTACTACTAAATGCTTGGAAAATAATTTTTGAAGCATTAGGGTGAAGACTGCAGACTTTTGATCCATAGCTTGTTGCTGGATCTGTCTTCATTGCTAAACTAAACAGGCTACACAAATAATACAGAGACAACATACACAAATCCCTACTACATTTCCACTAAACCATAAGATAACATGAAAAGGATCAAAGTTTTCAATGCCATTAGAGTTACTCTGTAAAAAAAATCCAGTTTGGTTCCATGAGATTAGAGTTATGTAAAATGGAGAAGTATTCCAATCACATTTTTTTTTGAGTTTCAATTTTTTTATTCTTTAAATTTAACAATGGTTATATTAAATATTTTCATCATCAGATCAGTTTAGATTAATACATATAGGTATATAAGATCAAACAATTAGACATTAACCTTTCTAAATCAACATTACTTTTTTTTTCTTTTCCCCTTTCTTTTCTTTGAAAGTTGACATATTGCACATTGTCCTCACGATCATTGTACAGAGTACAGTGTGTGGTCATGACCCACCTCCCTATTGATGTTGCTTAGAAAAAAAAAGGAAAAGAATATGCTTCTCTTTGGACTAAGAGGAAGCAGATATATATATATATATATATATATATATATATATATATATATACAGTCAAATGTTTTGCAATATATATATATATATATATATATATATATATATATATATATATACAGTCAAATGTTTTGCAATTGCAGTGGGCCTCCAGTGAAGCTTGTGATGTTGGAGGCTATTGAATCTAAGCCTCCTAAAGCTCATCTCACCAATCTAGCTCTGTGTTTCATGCATTGTAATTAAGGATTTTTTTATTTTCTTGCTGGGTGGTCAAGGGCAAGTCGAAGCAAGACCTGTATAACAAAACATTTTTTTTTGTATCTTCCAGGGTCAAATCCCCTCAGGATTAAGTTTGGGACCATAGACAGTACTTTGTAGAACTGTTGTTAATGTCAGCCTTCGGGACGATTCACGGCCATTGCTTGGCCATTTTGCTTTCTGTGAAAGCCTAATAGAATGTTTTTCTCTGGGTGACTCTCCTTAGATGCACTGCAGTTCATTCATCCCTTTCCTCTGAGGTCCCATAATCTCCTTGACCAGGAAATTTGGGATATCTCTGAGTTATAGGACATTACAGCACAGGTTCTCTTATATATAGAGTGTTAGTATCACAAAACTTTTCTGCTGGAGGGTTAAGAATGTAAGTTAACAGACCAAAAATTGGAAAAAAAGAAGGGCTATAAGGATAGCCAATAGTTTGGCCCTAGCCCTTCAAGGTCAATAAAGACCCAATCACATTTTAAACAAGGTTGACATTGTAGAATAACAAGTTGTCCTCACAGCATAACAACAGCTTGTTTTAAATCACTTATCTTAGTATTCAACTCTGAATCTGCGTGTCTTTGAGAAGTCCATAATTGTTTTAAATCCTTGTGTCACTGCTGCACAAAAAGAACAGTGTGTACACCTTGGCTCAATACTACTTTGCCTGGAGCAGCTGTGGATGTGAAGGCTATCATGAGTTCAAGCTTTCTTTTTGTTCTCTTCTTTAACATCTCCAGTAAATGTTGAAACAGCATCGTGGAAGAAGAGTCTTGCCATCAGAGATGTAGTTGTATTGGAAGTAAAATTCTGGTCCCTGTCTTGAGAATATAGATGTTATCTCTAGAAAAATTAAAGCTGAGTAGAAAGAGTTGTGTTCCCTTTAAGTAATGAGGTATTTTCATCTCAATTTCTTTCCTTCTGCGGTCTGGGCAGAGCTACAGAGCTCTAATCTATGATGCTTCCTTTGGAAGTATTAACTAACTTCAGGCTGCCTAACCTCTTAAAGATTTCCCAATGTACCCTAATAAGCAACATTGGTATTGTAGCAGGATGGTAGATCTGGCAGTGGAAACATTCTATTTAGCAGCTATAACTTTAAAGTCCTTTCCTTGGAGAAGGAAAAGTCCCTTTTCTCTTCCCTTACCTCAGTGTTTTTTTTTTTTGTTGTTTGTTTGTTTGTTTTTTTGTCTTTTTTTTGAGACAGAGTCTCGCTGTGCAGTTCAGGCTGGTCTTGAGCTCACTTTTGTAGCCCAGGCTGGTCTCGAACTCGCACCGATTCTCCTGCCTCAGCCTCCCGAGTGCTGGGATTACAGGCGTGCGCCACCACGCCCGGCTTCAGTGTTATTTTTTACTAGACTTTTTCCATATATTTACCAGAAATGACAGTAAAGTGGATGACTCCAAATGATATGTTCTTCTGGCTTCCTTCATGTGATAATTGATCTCAGATGTTCATCTTTAAGGAGCTCAGCATTTGTTTGACTTTTGATGTCCAGGTCTGGCCCACAGCGGGAGCATTCATCTCTTCCCACAGCTGTGAAATATCTTGCCTTCTGTGTTATCGCCTTTAAGGGCCTAACCCTGTCTGACTGCCTATAATATTTTCATCTGACTCGGCTGTCTGCACCATTTCCCCCTCTGATGACGTAACCTCAACTGCTGTGAGGAAATATGGGCAATGACCACTCTGGCTTCTGCAGGCTGAAAGGGGTTGTAGCTGGGAGCTGGCAGTCAGACATACTCTCTAGAGCCTCTACCTGAAGGCTCTCAAGAGATACCAGGCACTTTTATCTTGGGTAGGTGGAATCACTTTAAATCTGGAGAAGATAAAGCCAAAGAAATTATTAAACATACATGGACCAAATAATATCAGTGGAATAATTATGAATGGGGCCAAAATGATTTTTACCAACAGTAATAAACATGTTGTGAGAGAAAAGTGACATCTAAAAACTAGTTTTATTTGTATATTGTCGAACTCAAACTTGTAAAAACTAGTCTTAGTGTAAATTGGATTAATAACCAACCTATCTTTCATTTACAGCTAAAGTAAGATGTCTTATAAAGTCTTTTTCTTTTGAGATATGATGACTGAAAGTAAAGTCAGGGTTGGAGAAGAACATAGACCTGTGCCAATATTCAGCAATAGGCTGGTTTTTCCTTTGGTTATGATTTCTCAGGGATCCTCCCTGGAGGTGACAAAGACTGTCTGGCTAGAGGGAGCAGGCAGGCCCAATGCCCTTCAATCCTATTGGACCATCTGGGAAGCTGAGTCTGAGCTCTGGGGCCTTCACCTCAGAGTGCACTCTTACTTGTAGCAGTTGCTTTTGCAGTCAGGGCATGGCTTGTGGTTCTCCTGAGACAATCCCTCATATTCTGGCCTGGTTTCCCACAGTCATAGCAGATGAACTTTATCATTGTTGAGTTCTTCTTGGAGCCAAGAGAATCAGACTCAAGATCTATTTTTGGAACTGCAACAAGGCAGCTGTCTTTTATGTCTTTTTGTTTTCTCTGCCTGTTTTTTTTTTTTTTCCCAGTCCTAATTATATTAAGTTGTTTTCTTAGTGTCCTATAATGTTTACATTTATTCATTTTCTGGATTTTATTCGTTAAGCTGCTACAAAATTACTTCTCCATTATCTGTGATAACATAAGCAAAACTTCTTCCCCATCTCTGGATAACTCCTGGCACCCACTGATCAATATGAAGTTTGTAAAGCATCGTAGAATAAATTAACTTTATAAGGTTCAGAACCAATATCTGTACAAGCCTTAATATATTCCTCCAATGAAGCACTTCCAGCCTTTAAGGGGTGTATAACCCATTAAAGGATTATACGCATTCTGAGCTAGTATTTTCAAAAGACATAGTTTGTAGCAACATATCCCGAATATCTAGTTGTCTGACTGTTTTATCAATCGCCTCCTTGAGTGGAGAGATAAAATCAACAAAGGGTTCATTTTGAGACAGTATTACCTTAGTAAAACACTTTTGAGCTTCTCTAGGTTTTTTGACCTTCTCCCATCCTCTGAGACAACATAAACATGTCTGAACAATGGACATATCATCATACTGAAGTTGAGCTGTTATACCAAACCATGCGCCTGAGCCAGTAAGCTGGTCTGCTCTAATAGCGGTAGGTGAATTTTTACCTCTGTTAATCCTGTCCTAAGTTTTTGCTTCATCTTTCCACCAGACAAGGAATTGAAGATATTGTCCTAGTTCCAAAATAGTATGGCACAATACTTTCCAATCATGAGGAATAAGCCTATGTTTATCTACCAATCCTTGTAAAAGGGCAAAAAAATATTTAGATTACATTCCATATGACATAACAACTTGCTTCAATTTTTTGATTGTGTAAAAAGTCAAAGGTCGTTATTTTCACTGTACATAACCATTTGGGTGTTGCCCATTTGGAAGGTACTTTTGAACCACAACAGGGCAAACTCCCAGTGGAGTTTTGTAAGCCTTTGGTCTCCCTGGTTCCTTCCTTGTAATAAAGCTTGAGTCACTGTGTTTCTAGGTTCAGCAGCCGAGATAGGTTGCTTATGCTCATATTGAGGAGCCAAGGGATTTGTTGGAGGAGGAGGCAGACACTGAATTTGAGCTGGCATTGAAGGTGGATTTGAAACATCCAATCACTCCACCAATTTGGATATCCATTGTTTCAAATTTTCCACTCATTGGATAAATCCCAAATTTTATTTGCCTCCTTCTCCAACCCATTCCCTTGAGCTTCTGAAAACTCCTCAGAAGCAGAGGGCAGAGGCTGAAAAGCTGAAAATGTTTGCTTTACTTTCCAAATTCTTTGATTTAGATTCTTTATCCAACAAGGACAAATTAAGAGATGTGGTGCTGCCTTCATGTTCCATAGTGTCCTCATCAACTGAACCCCTTGCAAGACTGCTATTCTGAGTCTGAGGAATGAGCTGCAAACTTGATTCCTCAGAGTCAGACTGCAGGGGCTCCGAAGCCAAGGAAATAAGGTTACACAAAGATCACACACTTAAAGGTCTAAGTTTTCCTTGCTGTTGTGTTCTGTGTAGAACTTTCGTAACTTGCTTCCAAACTTTTAAGTCTACAGCAGCTTTTGCCTTAGGCTGAAATCAACAACAATGCTTTTTATTAAGAAAAATAATTCTTCAAACTTTTTGGTCTCACCTTAACCCGCTCTTTGAGTAATGTCTCTATAAGATGGATGTACTATTTTCTATTGAAGCAGAGTTTCCCATTACTTCAAGCTTTTGCCAGTAGTCTGGCCTACTCTGGGCATACTTTTCCCACAAGATCAAGGTTCTCTTAACTCACCCTTGGTCGTCTTTTGTGCCCTGAGTTAGGTGCCACTTGTTGTATGTTGTTATCCGGAGCTGAAAGAAACAACGAGAAGACCGGATGAATGTAGCTTCAGAGGTATCACTGAGATGTGTCTCTCTCAAAGTGAATCCAGAACTCTAGAAGCATCTCCTTTTTTATTTAGATCATACAACAGAAAGATTACAAGGAGGAGAGGAGATAATCACCAACATCTCAAGTAAGGGCAAAGACATTAATCAGGATAAGCTGTTACACCAATGTCTCAAGTAAGGGTGGAGACATCAATCAGGGTAAGCTGTTACAGCCTTTTTAAATCCTAGTTTTCTGAAATCCCTAAGAGATTACAAACCTCCCTAAACTTTGTTTATTGTTCTTCACTTCTTTAAAATGCTACTATCTTATCTCTTCAGGAAAGTATACTTATATAGCTTTAATGAGGGGATGTTTGAAAAAGAAAAGCTGTTTTTCAGATGTAGAAATTTGTCTTACACAATTACATTATCAAAATATGACACAATGTATAAAGTATTTTATCAGAATGTTTATCATAGGAATACCACACACTTTTTAAAAAAACACAATATAGAAAATTGGTTAAATGAATGGTAATAAATACATAAAATATTATGAAAGAGATATTGCTCATTATGAGCCTAGTGTCATGAAACATGGTTTTGAACACTTATTTCAGGTTTTGTATGTGGGAAAAGTGTATATGTCCTTATTTATTCTTTCTGTGACTTATTTCCTTAAAATGGAGAGTATATATCTAAACTGATCTGATGATGAAAATATGTCATAGAACCATTGTTAAATTTAAACAATAAAAATATTAAATTAAAAAAAGTGAAGAGTAAAATAGACTATGTAGATAGAGAATAGAAGCATATAGATCTATTGGTCATTATTATCATTACATTATTAAAAATATTCTAACCTTTTGAATAGTTTTCATCATGTAATAAACAGTAGAGCAGGAAAGATAGCTCAGCACCTTAAGCACTTGCCTGGCAACACAAAGTCCTGAGTTCGATCTCAGATACAGCAGGGAAAAAATGCTGCAGTGTTCTTAACTTTTATTATGTAACCAACAAAATCTATGTCTTGATATATAATAATAGAAAATAATTTATAAGGTAAAAAAACATATTTTTTAAATATCATCAACCAACCAACCATCTTTTCAAACTTTTGCATTTCTGAGACAAAAACAATGAATGGCAAAAATAATCATATCATACCTTATTTTCAATAATACATAATTTGTGAACACAGAAAAACTTGAAAGTTTTGGATAAAAGAATAAAAAAATTATGAATTTTTATGCTGCTAACATTTATAACTAAAAAGATGAAGTTACCTTCTAATAATTTTAGAAAAGAGCTTAGGCCCCTAATATCACAAACAACTAGATAAAAAATCTGTTAAGAACAATGACCCAGATATTTTATTTGTCATATTATCTATAACATGAAAAAATAATCTGTCTGAATAATTCAATTGGATATAACACACTATTTATTAAATATGGACTGCACTACAAAAAACACAATTAATTGGAAATCTTATAATTAAGATCTTTGTCTATCAGCTGGTGTTCTGATCAAAATTGTATGAGCTCTACTACAGAGTCACATTGCTCATCCTTATGTTCAATTCTTGCATTCAAAGATCCACCTTTCATACAATACATGTGAGTGTTTTTTCCCTCATGAAGAAAATCATATGACTGAATTTCAATAATGATAATGAATAACTTTTTCTTACTACTTAAGTAACAACCAGTCTTACAACTATTCTCTGAGTTATATTATTATAACATCATTTCATTATTCATATTATGTGCCTTTTGGAATCCTACATTTTTTAGAAGACTGTGTATCAGTAAAGAAGATTATTTTCTGAAGAATTGAAGTAGTAGAAACAACCTAACAGTATTTGAAACTGAACCGTTCCAGATCCTGAAATTTTTGGCTCAAACAGTAACTAAGCATGTTCTTCTGAGGCATTTCAGTAATCACTCCAAAATTCCCAGGTCACAGACTCCTTCTAGCTGTAATTATGTTGAAAAATTCACTCTCTATTCTTTAAAATATTTCTATACACAAATATTTTCTTCTGAGTCACATTACAACTTTCTCTTCAGGACTGTTTTATACATTGTGGACTGAGTATTTCAAAAATTCCAATACGATCAATGTGTTATTCAGCCTCGTTTAAATCTCCAGCACAGAAAGTTCCCGAGCCCTTCAGGTCACCTCCTGTGGTTTATGTTTCTGCACATACTTCATATGTGTATGGACATTAGTGAGGCAGTTGTGAGTGATAGAGTTTACTTTCATCTGGCGGCAAAATTCCTCTTATTCACTATCGTATTTCAATTGGCTAGTGAAGTAACTGATGAATAGTAAATGGTAAATACTGAATGAACAAGTGAATCACAGTTCATGTATATATATATATATATATATATATATATATATATATATATACACACACACACACACACACACATATATATATATATATATATATATATATCACTTAAGTTTAATCCTTTCTTGATTATAAAGAATTTTTATTCTCTCTCATAGGTGGATTTAATGTTTTATTCCATACATTTATCATCTCTCAAGAAGGACTCAAGGAAAACATTGCATATATAAGATTTCTTCATGTCTTTTTTTCTGTTTAGGCTGCTAATATCTCATTATAGAATATTGGTTGTTATAGTAACAGAAGGGAAGACAGAATGAGTTCACTGTTGAAGATTTCACATGACAGCTAAGGTTAAACTTAAAGAATTTTAATGATAGTTTCCTGCATTGAATTGACAGTGTCTGGGGCTTAATTTGCTAGAAGCTTGGCACTAGTAAAGACCACATCATTAAAATCTCTTAACATTTTTGAAGGTGTATTAGTTTTCTCTTCTGAGCTGCACAGTCAGAAGAGCTCTGACTCTTCTTTTAGTTTCAAAAAGCCATTAGAATGGATAGAAATAACGTGAAGTAAAAATAATGTTATCCAGGTCTTTTTCCCTCTTCCTTTCTTTAAATCTACCATGTATTCACTAGAATCCTTTGTGTTAGTTATGATGTTCTCACACTGTGAGTGGGTGAAGTTTTGGGCATAAGAAAATCAAGATCTATTTAAACAGTTACTCCAAAATGTCTAGCTTCTATGGATGACCGACGAAGACTCTGAAAATTGTCTGCTGAATGTTCTGTTGGCAGTCCAAGAAGCTCTCCAAATATGGATGGAGGTGGGAAATTACATAGGACAACCAAAGGAATTCACCTTTCATCACTGGTACAAAATAACAGATAAAAACATTAAAATTGAGAAAATGAAAGGATAGCATTTATTCTTTTGAATTTTCTCCGATGAGCAGAAGTTGTCACTATAAGAAGGACCGAATGACCTAAGGAATAGAGTAAATTTTAGGCACAGGAAAAAGATGTTAGTTTTTCTTACTGTTTGGAGTTTCCCTCTACTCTTTCAGGGAACTATGGTCTTTTTTACATTGGAGGCAATACTGACCATTTCATATACTAACAAGCATAAACAACCATTTTCTGAATGCTTTCATAGCAGCAAAAACAAAAAAAAATTCTGGCATGGGAGCCATCTTCTGACTTCAGAATATTAATTTAGAAATTTACTACCACATACACATTCATAATTTTTGCCTTTCCTTGGTAATACTAAATTAATAAATAATATGAAAGAATGATATTTAACAACTTTCCTTTTAAATTTCATGTACAGGGCCTCACTATGCATCCCAGTCCCATAGTGATCCTCCTGTTCTTGGCCTCCCCAGTGCTCAGATTAAAGGCATACTTCACCAGGTCTGGCCTCGGTTGCCAACTCTGTGGGCCCCAGGGGTGAGGCTGGCACAGCAAGTCATATCAGGGATTGAACCGTTGCCCCTGTGCTTGCCAAAACAGATGCTTAGTCCACTGAGCTATCTCAATGGCCCTCTTAACAATATATTAGTCACATACATACTCATACTTGCACATGTACTAAAGCTACAATGGAACCTCCTAAGTGATGTCAGGTGCTCTCAGCACTGATGTGTATGGTCTGATTGTCCTTAAGGACCACTATGGGTATGTATTTTTTGAACAAAATATCTGCATGGCTGCCAAAACTAGTGAACTGCATTTGAATGTTGAATATATATATATATATATATATATATATATATATATATATATATATATGAACTTCACGTAACATAATTTCACATGAGATTGGACAAACTCACTCAATGAAAGAAAAATCTGTTCTTTATCATAGAACTACTGTGAACCTAGACAAAGTTGTGCAAAAGAGGACAGGTTATGATACAGTTCTGTGTTCGACCCATTTACAGCAAGGTTGACTTACTTTAAGTACTTAAATATCTGGAATATTTCTTTCAATGTTTAGAATGAAATTTGACTTCATTACTCTATATTTTGTTATATTGTTATATCTTATCATTGGGGCTTTAGAGAACCTGTAAACATAAAATAACATACCATACTATTGAGCATATTTGGTGGAATTTGGATTTGCAAAATATATTTATCAGGTTATGTGCTTTTTTCACTAATCAATATCACTGATTAGAGTGCTACTATTTGAGGTATGGACAAAGCTATATGGTTATATTAGGCCATTGTAGAGCCTGCAGATATTTTGTTTTAATCATTATTTTATTGTTTTCTATCCAATATTTGCTGAGCTAGAAATAAATATGTGATCTATTTTTTAATACAGACTTGTATAATTTTGTAACTTTACTGTTATGTGCTTCATGGAAGAAAACAGTCACTGAGAGACTTGAGAAAAGTTTGAGAACTTGTCTGGAGCCTTGTCGGATTCATTGGTGTTTCTGAGACAAGAGAAGTTATAACAGAAAAATATTTTAAAAGAGGAAACACTAGAAGACAAATGCTCCATAATAACTCTAAAATTTGATACATTGACATATGCACCTATCTTTCTTTGCTCCTAAACATATTACAGAAAACCCAAATAATAAATATCAATTATATATGACCTGATAAAATATAGTAGTAATTTGAAATATTGTGTTAAATGTATGAAGATTTTGAGATTTTGATCACATACAAAATTGAAAACAAGTATCCAGGGATGATGATATACTCCTGCAATCCCAGAGGTCAGGAGGTTAAGGCAAGAGGATTGGTATGAGTTCACATGTAACCTGGGCTATATAGTGAGTTTACATCTAGCCTGAACTACATAGTTTCCATAGCAAGACCCTGTGTCAAACAGAAAATATTTAAAACGATGTTGTTACTGAGGAAGCACTCAATGTATATTCTTTAATATCACTTTGGAAAGCTCAGTAAGTATTAGGATTAGACCAACTGTTTCAAGATGAACCAGGACCATAAAATTAAATTTTAAAGTCTTTATAATATTTAGGAACTTAAATTTTAAATATTAACTATCCTTATTAAGAGAACTTTTAAACTACACAGTTGCTGGTTGAATTGTCTAATCAAACAATAAATATAAATGTCCTAAGCAATATATGGCAATACTAGCTTGATTGCCTGACATTTTTTATTACTTATCTTTAATGTTACTGAGAGATAATAATCAAACTCTGTAACTTAGAGGAAGAGATAACATAATTAGACTGACAGCTTCAGTGGATTCAGGCCATACTTTGGTGATCTTATGGGAACAATAATACAGTGAAGTGAACTCTAGAATAAACATGATTAGAACACTGTGGCCAGGAACCAGAGTGCCAGAGAAGGACCAGGAACCACACACTACATGTACAGCCATGCCCACATGACCCATCAGGAAACATTCAAAGATATGATTTAACAGACTGGTTAGCATTTCTAAATTCAACCAAGTTGACATAGTACTATTAATGGCCGCAAAACATATCTGGTCAATGTATCACTGGAGCATATATCCGTAAGCCATATCTTGACTCCAATTGCGCACTAGTTTATGAATTGTGCCTAATATGATACTACTACCTTAAGTACAACCAAAACACAAAATTCTTTTCCCTCAAATCATCACGAATCCAGTATTTCTGAAAAATCTACGTCCAACTCTCTTTATATTAGGGAAGAGTCTACAGGGTGTTCAGGTTCTCACTGCTAGGTTGGACTTGAAAAGATCCTCCTGCTGAAAGCCTCTCAAGAGCTAGGATTACAAGTGTGTGCCACTATGCCCAGTCTCAATTGCCATCTCAGCACACCACATGGTAGAGCTGGCACAGCAAGCCCAGTTATCTAAACTCGTCCCTGAACCTGCTTGCAGGAGCTTTAATCTACTGAGCTCTATGGCCAGCCCCTGACACTATTTTAAAACTCACAGAAAATTTGAACCTCAGAGTGTTGCAAAATAAAAGCAAGTTACATGATTTAGTGATACAACAAAACAAAATGTACATTCATATTCTGAGATGGGAAAATAGGAGGATAAAATAATGTCATTCAGAAGGAAGTCTGAGACTCTGTAAACAAAGTCTCAAAACTCATAATCCCTCATGCTGATGAGATGTAAATTCTTGTGGGCATGGAAACACCCACTCATATGGTTCTGCTGAGTGCAGCCCATATACATAACCTTTTTCTTGGTCTGGAGGCAGCCATAGCCAGCAGATTTTCTTGGAATTTGCTTTGTGCAATTTGAGACTTCCATTTCCTTGCAGTTTGCTGTATAATATTCCTCCATGCATTACCCAATGCTCTATGACTTACCTTTTCAGGGACTCTACAGCTGACCTCTGAGGCCTTTCTCTGAAATCTGGTTAGAAAAGTCTCCAACCCTAAATCTCTTGCATTCTGCCTGCTGATAAAATCATCACACGTGCATTCAAAGTTTTGCTATTATTTGTTGGTGTAAGTAGACTGAGCATACATATCTCACTATTACATTATAGCTATAGCAACTTCTGAGTGTCTGGAGGATGGCTCCCAGGAAATGCGTCCTGGAGAATCAATTCCAGAAGACAACCCACTCAAGCAGGAATCGCAACAAATCTCAAATCAATGATTTACTCCTGAGCACATGATTGGTTGGATCCTCTGCTTCCTGAATACCCTCAAGGCATTGTTTTATTTCTTTCAAAATTCTGTTTCCTTTTAAAATCACTGTAACTATTCTTAACTTTGGCCTCAGATTTGCATCTGGTTTATTTTGGACCAACAGTTAAGTTTTTCAAAAGATATCTATTCTGCTTTATGCCCCAATTCTCAGTGCAAGACTAATTAAATCTAGTCAACAGTAACCATGGCCTAAGTAGTGAAATTACCTGTGCCAGAAGAATTATTCCACTATCCTTACACACAGCCTAGAGTAAAAAAGTATCTCTGGACACATGCAAAATGTGGACAAATGCTTTGCCATGTGTAACACGCATGGTTTCTGGCCCATTTCCCCATAGTCTTTGCTCCTAAATGGAAACTTATGGGACTACCTTGATTTACTTCATTCATAGCAACACTATGGTCTTAAAAATTCTAATCCAAATCACTCATCAGACTGCTCACAATATTCTAAAACTTCACTGTGTATGTCTAAAGTGTTCTGAACTCCTCTTGCAAACCAGTTCCATAGGTTTCTAAACCATATGATCAGGTAGTTACAGCAATGACTCTAATGCTCTGGTCCTGTCCTTTTGTTACTCAACTTTGCTTAGACAGACATAATACTCAAATTAGGCACTCTGTCCTAAAAGAAAAGAGGTTTAATTTGGCTCACATCTTCAGTATATCCCTTCTAATTATAGTTTAAAGCAAAAACATAATGGAAGAAGTGTGTCGTGAAGCAAAGATAGATCATGGAGATTGTGAAACAGAACAAGGGAACAGAGCCTGAGGGGAAACAACCAGTGACAGCACACAGAACCCAACACCTTTCCTCCTTGAGCAACCCAGGCATTCCCTGAAAAGTGCTTTGCTAGTCAGCTGCACGTTTCCTAAAACAAGTTGAGATCATGTTTAACACACAGAATTCAGGTGCAACACTGACATGTAGGCATTAATATAATATATAAGATTTTAAAATTTTCGTTACTATCCAATAAGTGTTTATAAGTTTTTTTTTTGAGAAAAATACACATAGGAAAATATACAAAGTGTGATGAACAATTGAAGTAAGTAAGTGTTAATGTGAGAAGAACACTACAAAATACAAAAGTGAATCTAGAGATTATTTCCTAACTCAGGAACACAAACAAGTTTTAGAACAAATTGTTTATTTTAAACAAACATTGATGCTCTATATTACCATGCTTCCGTGTGGTATTTATGTGTGGAATATATTATAAACATATGAAAGACAGCATGTTTATCCAGAAATCACTCACTCAACCTTTTCTAGTTGCTATAAATCACTGCTGTACATTTGTTTTAAGCTTTCATATATGAGAGATAATATATGACAGTTATTGAGAACCCCATCATTTTTTTTTTTATTCAGAAAGAACTGTCCATATGTAAAAGGTGCTAATTCAAGTCTACTGTCTTAATCTATTGATCAAGAAATGGTGACGCGGGCCTGGTGTGCTGATCTCACCCTTGGGGCATGCTGAGATGGCAACTGAGACTTGGTGTGGCGGTGCAGACCTGCAATCCCAGCGCTTGGGATGCTATGAACAGGTAGATCACTACAAGTCCAATTTAACAGTGAGCCACTGAACACCCTGTAGATCTTTCCCCATTTTTTTTAAATAGTGACATATTAAAATACAGTTGGCTAGGCTTACATTAGCTTGATTGTTTTTAATTCAGATAAATAAATATATTTTGGAATGTTAACTCATGAACCACTTAAGAATTAGTATTTATCAATTATGCAATTATGTTCTTGGACCTGCATTCTAATTATTTTTAGAACTACAACTGTATATATAACAACTAAATGTATTTTAAATCGAAGAACTCTAAAGAAAAACTTCTGATACCATCTGAATCTCTTACAAATGATACTAGTTATTCATAAGGAATAAAATTATAAAAATGAAATATTGGCATTTAAAAGGACTTCTACAGACATCTAAATATACAAGTTGGCAAACAAGGAGCAGGAGGTAAATCTTTTGTACTATGTGCATACTTAGAAGAGTTAATAATGTATATTTTTAAATCTTTTTCTGTCTTTACACATCCACTAAAGGTACTGAACAGAACTAATGGGAGTTAACACATAATTTCCTAAGTAGTCACAGATCAGTGACAGATGACCCTGAGCACTCTGGGCAGACAGCTATGAAAAATCCATGACCCTCTGCTCATTTCCCTGCCCTTGAATAATAAATAAGTCTTTCAAGTGATGCTCTTGATTAAATCAACCTCTTGGGATGTTATATATGTTCATAAGTTAAATTCCATTTTTCTAAAGTTTATTTAACTAAAATAAGTATAAAATACAGTCTATTAATTTTTAATTTTTGCTATGCAACTTTTAGTCACATTCGAAAATAACTACATTTGTCTTCTAATCAAACTAATACTATGTACATAGTAGGTGTATGGGTCATTTAGAATATCAGATCTGTTGATCCTTTTTTAAGACAAAACACAGTAAATTGATGCTTCACTTTTATATAATGAAATGTATACTTTTCTGTTATCATGACACAAATCACATCATTTATTATTTTTACAGTAACAATGTATGATGTTAATGATGAAATTTCTCACAGGCACATATGCACATAGTATATCACACAATACTAATACATTTCAGTTCTGTTTAAATTGAATAAATGTATCTTGATAAAATTAAACTAGCTTGTCAAAAGTTTCATACTCTTTTAAAAGCTTAATTATTTTCCCTTTCAATGTCTTATAACTTTTTAAAACTATTTTTCATACTTATATTGGGTAATCTAAACAACTACTTTGAAGACAACACGCATTTGTCAAATTCCTATTTTTTTGGCAAAACTCTTTATCATTTCTATTTTTTTTATTTTGTATTTTTCTTACAAAGTATTTAGAAAAAACTATATATATATTTTTTTCTTTTACAGGGTTTCAGGTTTTACAGGGTCTCACTACCCAAATCTGACTCAGTGATCCTTCTGTTTTCAGGTTTACAAACACTGGGATTATAGGTGAGAGGCAACATAATTATAGCAAGCCCTGGAGGCAGGGCCAACATAGCACACCTGGATAGAACCCTGGTCCCTGGGTCTGTTTAAGCATGTACTATATTTTTAATTTTATTGCTTTTAATAAGAAATAATAATCAGAAATTTTCAAAACACTTTAATAGGACAACCACAATAAGTAATACAATGCATATTGCATATTGTTGTCTTCATAGTAGTTATTCAGCATATAAGATGTAGATATGATATTCTTTCTAAACACTAGTCGTACAAATATTTCTTCTCATTGAAATAAGAGAAATTAGTTGTATGTATAGTTCAATAGTCCATAATAATAGTGTGTTACCATCAGAACTGAAAATATTGGCAGCTGTTGACTTAAGCCGTTTACAGCTCAGCATACTTATCTAGCTTTACTTTTTTATGCCTTGTGGTTAAAATTTTCTGCTCGGTGATTAGGGCCAAAGTAAAGCAAAACCTATGTAACAAATGTAACTTTTGTATATGACAAGGTTGGTCAAATCCCCTTAACATTAACCTCGAAACCATGTACAGTGTTTTGCAGAGCTTTTGTCAGTGTCAGCCATCTGTATGAGTCATGGCCATTGCTTGACCAGTTTACTCTCTGTGAAAACCTAAGAGAATGTTTTCTCTCTACGTGACTCTCCTTACACACATTATACATGATTGATCCCTTTCCTCTGTGGCACTATAATCTACACAAATAGAAAACTTAGAACTCCACTGAGTTATAGGATATTACAGTACAGGTTCTTTTATTTCCTGAGTTTTCACTGTCCTTGAAGGTCTAGCACCAAAATATTGCCTATTCTTACAGTCCTTCTTTTGTTCTAATTTTTTGGTCTGAAAACTTAAGTTGTTAACCCTCCAGAAGAGAAGATTAGAGATACCATTACTCTATAACATAGGTACTTAGGCTTAACATCACCGTCTTTCTGAATATTAAATTCCTTAGGCTTAACATACAACCAGGATTTCCTTGATATTCTAATAAATCCAAATAGAATGTAATAAAAATAGCCAGTTACACATTTTTACACAGAAATTTAGAAATGCAATTGTAGCAGGTCAATCCCATGGCATTTTTCCTGTGTCCTATTTTACTTATCCTCCTTTTTGTTTTCTTTAAAACAGACATTTACTTGAGAGAGTACAGCAACAATTGAAATGACATTAGAAGCAGCACACATCTAAAAGACCATAATGACAGGCATTCTAAGCATGGTTTAAATTTTGGAGAGACTATTGGAAAAAAGAAACCCTTCTCCACTGCTGGTGGAAATGCAGACTACTGCAACCATTATTAAAATCATTGTGGAGGCTCTTTAAAAAATTAGGACTGGAAATCCCATTCAATTCAGCTTTCCCCCTTCCAGGAATTTTCCCAGAAGAACTAAAAACATCATATCATAGTGATTTTGTGCTCCTATGTTCATAGCGGCACAATTTGTGGTAACCAAATCTTGGAAACAACCAAAATGACCATCACCTGAAGAAAGGTTGAAGAAGATGTGATATTTTTATACCATGGAATATTACTCAGCTACAAAGAATGATACACTTGAAGTCTTCATATATAAATGGATCAGTCTTGAAGATGTAAGTGAAATGAACTAAACCTACCTGTATAAATATCATATAGTCTTCCTAGTGCAAGAACTGAAAAGAAGAAATCATAACGGAAAGGCATAACATAGCTGAATGGAAATCAAGAAATTAAGGATTAAACAACAAAGAGACCGCAAGCTAGAAAGTCAGGAAAATAGCAGTGGCAAAACCATGTACTTACATACACAGGATGAATTAGGCAATGGCCCTAAGTATCTCCAGGCTTTTGACACTGAGGTATGCAAGGGCTTTATTCTGCTTAGCTGTCTGGCACGCCCTAGAAGAAGACTTTTGTAGGTATAAAATATTTCTTTTTGCTTGTGTATATCCTTCCTTGTTATAAACGCATTATTCAGTTAACATTACAGAAACATATCTGGTCATCTTTCAAACTTTCCTCAAGTTTTATTTTTTTTTTAATCTGTCTCTTGTTTCTGCCTACAAACGAAAGTTACAAAATTAAGTTTTGAAAAGTTGGTCACACTACATTATATTCATGTTGCTTTTACACACAAATACAGAGTACACATTTTGGATAATACATGCACTGAATATACTAATTTGAGATTATAAATGCATGTCTATAAGAACTCATCATTCTATGGTGTCCATATAATGTTGAATTTCAAAATCATTGCTAAAATTCAATGACATTGTATCTGTTTTTAATGTTGAACTTCTATTATATGCAAACTGACATGGTACATATAAAATAATACTAGTAAATCATCTGGTAACTAACCATCTAAACACCAAGCATAATTACTTTGGTGATATTAAATAGTATATAACAATAGATTATATACTTGTGAGTTTTGATATTATTTAGTTGATAAATGCTTTATGATATCTCTAACTAAAAGTGAACTGCCAGTGTGTTTCATGTATTGCCATTGACTGCCATATTTTGTATTTAAATATTTTAATAAATTATAACACATTGCTAATTTCTGTATCATTCCACCTTTTAAGTATAAAAGTGATCTAGTGCCATCACGCAGAAAAAGAAATGCTTCATACTGGTTTCATTTTGATCTAAGTCACAAAATCAGTTTGGTGACCATACACAACCAAACATAGCCAAACAACGTGCAGAATAACACTATTTTTTTTCAAGAAACAGATTATACACAAATAAAGTAAGAACAAGTCAGACCATTTTCCTAGGAGATATTATAAAACATATGCTCACATTCATGAGCCAGTGATTTCAATAATCCTGTGGTGCATTTTACCCAGTCTTGGCTCATTTTAACTTTATTATTCATAGAAATGTTTATACAAAATTAAATACTTATTTTGCGTAAATGAGAAACAAGGTAGCATACATAATTCAATTGGGGCATATTTGCTATTTCTCTTATCATCTATTATTTGAAATTTTTAGCCAACTTTTTCTGTCGTCCTAAAAAATGGTAGCAAATCTCAGAGATTAAGTACTACCAGTTATATTTTTAGCTGACATTAACAAAACAGGAAGACATTGCCTGTGAATCAACATATATTGTACTCCAGAATTTCTTTTGAATATGACAAATAATCTTCACTATAATTTCCTCTTTGAAACTTAACCATGAATTATTTATGATAAAATATATGTGTGCCATATCTTCACATATTTAATTTACTGTATTACCTCATGATTTCCTAAGTATCTCAAAATGAGGAATGGCTATCTTTTAGTATTGCTTTATTAAAGAAGGACATTTACAATCTACCATAGAAGTCATTTCTACATTATTGTTTATGACTGGGTTTGTAAGCATAATGAAGACAAATGGTAATACTATTAAGTATGTACTGCATGCTGGGACCTTTATAATCATTTATCATTTCACTGTCTAAAATGGACTTTCCCATTACTGAATCGATAGATGACTGAGAACCTGAGGAATTATGCTTATTTACTCAAGGGCAGGAAATTAATAAATAGTAAGATTCAAATGCATTTGGCCTTAGGGTTTATCATATTTTTCTTCTAAAAGGTCTAAATGTCAATTAGTACACTTAGTAATATACTAATTACATTAGTACATGTTAAAGAACCAACATATTCCTTTAATTCCTTGGTCTTATATGTGTATTACTGATTAGACAGTAGATTACTGACCACTGAATTATTATGATATATATCAGCATTATATCTTAAAGTTGTTTTTAATGTTAAAGACACCTTAAAAATAAAAGTAAATGCATGATTATTACAACATTATTTCTTTTTCTAGCTTTAAATTGTCTATTTTCTTACATAAATATATGTACAGTTGTGACACTTATCATGACTTTATGAGTAAACATCCATATTTCTCCTTGATCTCATATTACTACTACTCGAGTTATTGGGTTTAATGCAAGCATAAGATTTAATTTTTATCAAAAATTCTAGGATTTATTTGTGCAATTATTAACATAGAATATTTGTGTATTTATTGTTTTTATTTTTAACATGTATTCTAGTTTATACTGAGATGTCTCCCAAAGCTTGAGACACGCATTCAGGGGTATTTGGAGAGGTGATATACATTACTGGGTTGGGGCCGTGCTACCCTAAAGGTGATACTGAGAAACAAACCACGAAGAGAAAAAGACAAAATAAAAAAGGGCAAAACATATATTCACGCACATGTGCAGGGTAGTTTGGATAATTGTGCTGCTAATTTCTCTTAGTCTATTGGAAGGAGCAGTTAATGCTAACTTTTTTCTTCTTTTTAAAGTTCTCACAACATTTTAAAAACAAATTTTGCAAGTTTATATCTCGTAACTAAAAGAGCTAATTTGAAGATAACATTATGCAGTACAACAACCATCGTCCAGTTCCTGTTACTTTTTTAAGTGATGTTTTGCATCATTTATGTTTTTTAACATTTTATACTCTTTAAAAATAAATAATTTAACAGTTGCAAAATCCTCTGAAGATGATATTCTGAGAGGGGTCGTAATTTACATTTCTGTCTTGAATTGGATGAATCTTTGTAGATCCAGTAAATGAGTGTGTACTTGGAGAGTGTTAGGTAAAATAGTCGTTTTCCCTAGGGTGAAACTATAAATCAAATATGAGAAGCCAGGGAGATTGCCCAGTGGAATAAGTGCTTAACTGGCAAGCACAAGGTCCTGAATTTGATCCCCAGTACCACTCCCCCCCCCAAAAAAAATCAAATACGAATACCACAAATAACAACCCATTTCCATCAACTGCCCTGAAAGTACCATGGTTCATCCCTTCTGCATCAATCTAGACTGCCACTTCCCTTTCGCTAGTAGCACCTGTGTGTTTGAGATGGCTCCCCAGTGGGATGATTGAGATTAATCTATCAGAGTTTCAGTTCCCTATTCTTAATGTCCTTTAAAGCCATACATGCTGTGCTTATTCATAAGCCATCAAATTGGACAATAACTAAGCAAATTACCTGTCCCTCTGTTCTTCCGTTGGCTGGAATTAATTGACTTTCACAGCATGATGATTCATTGTTTAGTCTGCTGACTCATAGTAGATGACAGGACAATAGCTATAGTCTTAAATCCAGGAAGATACCTTCTGTATCATATTGATAATGCCATTCTGTTGAGAAATTGGATTCTAATTCCACAGGGCACTCAGTTGTGACAATGGTCGTACAAATTCCCCCAGCAAAATGATAGTAAGTGGAAGTGGTTTTGCTTATTTGTTCCTTGACTTGTGTATAAAACAGCTAGAAAAAATAGGAGTTTCTATACAATATTCTTCAGAATGGTGAATATCTTCATGTCCTCCTTGTTTTATAGATTCAACATTCTGATGCATCATTCCCTTTGATTAATACTCTGATGAAATTACCTTTAATGTGAAATGAGTGCTTTTATCTGATACATGGGTGCAATGTGATGGCCAAATGCTCTGTACTTCTTCAGTAAAGGGTGATCTTGGGGACACTGGGGATGACAGAGGTGAACAAGTAAGAAATAAGCAAAGATTACAGTCTAAATAAATTCCTACGCCATTGCAGTTTGGAAGGAATCCAGATTTTAATTTTTCATCAGGGACAGGTTGGTGTCCCTGAGGGACCCAGAACTCATCTCTAGGCAAGCAACTTTTCTTGGAGAAAGAAAAAAGACAGTGGTCAGACCCAACATGCTTCACTAACCTAAATGTCTTGTTTAACCATTCATTCTCACAGAGCCTTGCGCTTTTGCTCTAAAACTTAACCATCCACTCCTTGACCAAGTGCCCGGCATAAATCAGGACTTTTCTCCATTATGACTCCTTGCTACCCTTGTCACTTTGGTAGTCTCGTTGGGTGTCAACTTTATGCCACTGGCATATAGAATTGTATGTTTGTTTATTTATTTTTATGGCCGGCTCAACCTCAGGGCTGGCACAGCATGTGGTGCTGGGGATCGAACCGCAGTCCCTGCATCCACCTGCAGGCACTTCAGACCACTGAGCCATCCTGCCGGGCCCCTACAATTGTATATCTGGCTAAGATTTATCAAAATGTATGATTTTCCACTTCTTAAATGCAACAAATTACTTCATATATAGTCTAATTTACACTTAAGGAGGACCTTGAACTTTCAAAATAAATCAGTCACCAAAACGTAATTCTCCTTCATCTCCTGCTTAGATTATGACAATAATCTCCTAGTTCATTTTGCTAGATTTCTGTACCTCTACCTGTATGCTGTTCTTTCCTTTGAAATATATTTGGTTGTCATAGGACCTCACTATACAGCTCAGACTTATAATGTACATGCTTTTTTTTTTTTTTCTTGTTTCAGAACTTTTGTTTGTTTATTTATTTATTTTTATGGCCGGCTCAGCCTGCCCTGAGGGCAGGGCTGGCGCAGCATGTGGTGCTGGGGATCGAACCGCGGTCCCTGCGGCCCTCTAAGCTTTCCTAAGAAGGAGCTTTAGACCACTGTGCCATCCTGCCGGGCCCCTATGCTGTTCTTAACATGCAGGCTATGCACATTATGTTCAAATAACATGGGTAATAGCACCTTACCAGTGCAAAGAGAGCTACTAAGTTTTCCTGTCCAAGTAAATAAAACAAAAGTACTTTCCTATGAAAGATCAAAACCTTGTCACTCTCTGAATTTTCATAAATTCCATAAACATACCTTCTGCTAATCTCCATTTTGATAGCTCCTGTCCAGCACACTGGGCTCCCGCCAGCAGGGGGCGATGAAGCTTCTGTGGACTTCCCTCAGTAGGCTCTTCCGGGAAACATTCTTCCATCTCCTCAGTCTTGTGATATGAAATTTTAAGAGAGGGCTTCCTTCACAGACTTATTAAGTTACAGCCCTTCTAGTGCTCCAAATAACTCCCCTTTTATCATTGTGTTTATAGTAATTCTACCCAGCATAATTTGGTGTTTTAGTGCTTTCCATGTATGATACGAAACCAAGCTTTATGTTGGCATTATATTTCTGCAGTCATTCCCATTGCCTCAGACATTGTAAAATTTAAGTACTTTTGATATTTCAGTCCCTACTAGGACATTATCTTCATGAGGGAAAAAATGTATTTCTCGCATCTAAATGACTGAAATAGAACAGATAGTAAGCTCGGAAGGAGCTCAACTGTATTGCAAAGTATTTTTTCCTTGAATTTTAGTGTAAAAAAGTTGTAAAAAGAAGAAGTCATTTTGCTTATAAGGGTAAGTCAAGCTTTAGACTTATCCTGGAATAATAGTGTTTTGACAGAAAGATGAGTAGTTAGGCTATACACAGGCCACTGGTTCATATTTCAACTCAAAATGTGTACTCTAAAAATACTTCCTGATGCCCGGCCAGAATTCTAAATTATTTTTTCAAATAAGCCTATGGTTTACCACACATTTCTCATATTTTGCTTGAAATATTATATTTGTATCAAGTGTTGACAAATATCAGCTTACTTATATTCATTACATTTATTGTACTTTAAGGCTAAATACTATGTTTGCCCATATCATTTTATTGTTAGCACCATCAGGTAAGAGAAATTCTCAATCCACTTGTTGAGCGAATATATGTTATTTCTTTAGGAGAAATATCTTGAAAATATTTTGTTCCAGTTAAATTTAGCTGTAAATTCAACCACAATGAGAAATTCTTCGGACAACAAATCAATCCCAGGAACACTATCTTGATCACGGGGTGCCTCCCCTGATGTTCACAGCTGAATATGGTCCTAGAAGCTCCAGCAGGTGAGGGCCTTTAGTGGGGCACTAAAGGCTGACTTTGGAAGCCTATGCCTGTCACTGGTGCTGTTCCATCATACTCTCCTTGCCAGTTGGCAGGCACTGAGAGCTTTGCTCTACTATTTCTTCAATCTGCCTTGCTGCTTCCATTGTTGAAGGCAGCTCACGACAGACTGGAGCCTCTGAAACACCAAATGAACTTCAGCCTCTTCTTCATGAAATTGTAGGTGTCTGGTCTTCTGTCGCAGTGACAAGAAACCTGATGAGTACGCTGTTTAATCATCAATCTCTAGTTCTTGCTATTTGGAGAAAATAGTAAGTGAATGATTTAAGAAACACACATTCTACCTTTCATGTGCTATAAGGAGTACAAATAAAATATCTTTTTCTTTGTATGTAATAAGAAACCTTCCTAATGAGAACTCACTTTAGACAAGTTCTCAGCACAATAGGATATCTTTTATTCTTTCCAAGACAGACAGACAGACACACAGACTGAGTTATGGTATGAGTCTAGATGTACCCTAATACCTCATACAAGAATAAGTGGGGTCTTTTCACATGTCGTTGAATATAGAATATGATTGATTCAGGATGCTATGTTGGAATTAAGGGTGCTAGGACTAAAGGTGGCTTTTTACTGAAATCAGTGCACTGATTGGGTTGTTGCCCCCATAATTCCGGTAACCCGCCTACTTTAGAAGAACAGGAAGAGGTGTATCTTTGCATTTCCTTGCTCGCTTTTACTGTCTTCTTGCCACAAACTGGCTCTCTTCTACTTTGCCTCTCCAACAAGACACCCTACCATGGAATCAGCCAACTATGGGCTAAAACCTCTCTAAAGTGTGAGCTATGTCAACTTTCCCCCTTTGAATTTGGATGTTGGACATTTTGTCTCAGCAAAGAGAGAAAAATAACTAAGACAGACAGACAGGCAAACAGACAGATGGATAATCTTTCATTTATTTTCCACATACTATATTTGCTTCCAATTCATCTTTCTGACTTAATACATAGAGACACAAGCAAACAACCGCTGCATTCTTCATCAGAAGTGTAACTAGTGAGAGTTGAGGCTCTCATGGACTGGCTGTTAAATGGAGGCACGACTGTGTCCCACACTTCACACTTAGTTAAAGAGCCACACGGCCATTCAGTGATATTTCATTCAGCTAACCAGAGACTTAAAGAAAATAAAAATGCAGCGGCTGACGTCTTTTTTTTTCCCCCCTTGCTACAGACAAGCCTGACTTAAGAGGTCTTGATTTACTAAAATCTCCTGAGGCATGAGTCACTAAAAAAGTAGTTTGAGTCACTAATGTTATATTTCAGCAAAAGGGCAGCATTTTGCCTCAGCATATGAACCAATCCGATCTTCACTAGAAATGCTAACAGAATGATAAATGGTATTATCTTTGAATTTAGCAGAACACTGCTCAATGTGGTTCCTCACACAGAAGATAAAAGCACTTGGATGAAAAAGTTTTTTTTTTTTTTTTTTTTTTTTTTTTTTTTTTTTTTTTTTTTTTTTTTTTTTTTTTTTTTTTTTAATGTCAACAGGGACAAAGAAGAAGGAGAAATAAATACTTGCCAGAGGTTATGCTTTGCCCTTTTCATGAATTGTTTTCATCGTAAATCATAGGCTGTATCGCAATAAGTAATTTCTTTTAAAACATTTCCAGTGTATGATGGTTAGGACATAATATCACAGACAGAACAGTGGCTCATAAGATAGTTTAACTTTCAGGACTATGGAGACAGCTTGGCGGTCTAAGCGCCTGCCTGGCAAGCAGAAGGACCTGGGTTTGATTCCCGGTATCACATGCTGTGGCTGGCCCCGGAGAACCAGGCACACAGAAACTGGATGTGATGGTGGTTGTTTGCAACTGCACCAATGGGGAAGCTGAAGCAGGTGGATCGCTATGAGTGCAAGCTGTGTAATAAGACTCTAGACCAGATAAACAAATAAATAATTTTTAAAATATTTTAACTTTCCATTCCAATGTATCATAAAGCTTTTATGAATTTCTGCATTGTTTTAGCAACTATATACTGAATAAGGATAATACTTAAGTTGTAGGCTGGGTGTGGTAGTGCACTTCTGTAATGCCAGCACTTGGGAAGCTGAGGCAGGAGGATTAGTGCAAGTTTGAGACCAGCCTGGGCTACAAAAGGGAGTCCAAGACCAGCCTGAACTGCCTAATGAGACTCTGTCTCGAGAGAGAGAGAGAGAGAGAGAGAGAGAGAGAGAGAGAGAGAGAGAGAGAGAGAGAGAGAGAGAGAGAGAGAGAGAGAGAGAGAGAGAGAGAGAGAGATAGTGAATGTTAATATATGCTTTCATGTAATAAAACACAAAACTTAACATTTCGTATGACCAAGGCATTCAGGACTTGTGCACTAAATATATTTTTTTGCCAGCTCAGCGTGCCCTAAGGGCAAGGCTGGCAAGGCATGTGGAGCCTGGGATCGAACAGTGGTCCCCGGTGGCTGCCTCAGCTTGCCTATGCAGACACTTCAGAACACTGAGCTATCTTGCCAGCCCAGTTAACATATCAAGAAAATCAAAGAATCAGAACTGAAAGCAACATTTTGAAAGGATTTCTCTCAAGGACTTCACCAATCCAGAAGTCAACCAGGTGACCAGGTGCAGAGGCGGAAGCATGTCATTAACAGCCTCATAACAGTGGGCAGGCGCACATGGAAATCGAATACTTGCCATAACAGAAAAGTCTATTACACACTTTCGGCTTCCCAATTGAGCACTTGCCGTAGAGCACCATGCATATAGCAATTTACTGGTGAGGGGAAGCACTATTTAAAGGATAATTGGGCCTTACATTTTGTGTTTAGATATTGAGCTTTGATTTTTAAAAAAATAATGTGCACAATTATTTCCTTTAAACTGTACTCATCTTACAATTTTTTTCTTCCCTTAATGCTACACTCTTGGGATTACTTCAGTGTATAAGAATACCACTGTGAAAAATAACAATTTTTCTGAACAAACCTGTAAACTTTTCTCAGTTGTCAGCTGGTATAATGCTAGATTTGCAGGTGTAGAGGCCTACAGGAACAGCACATCAGACAGAAGCACGTGGGTCTGAGCAGTCCTGCTCCTCTGGTGCAGGCAAAACATGACTGGATCCCTAGCTGTTCCCATACTCGGTGAGTTTCTGAAGTGGCCAGCGGGCAGTTGTCCTGGAGTTCAGCATCACCCCAGGGAGCTTCCTGCGGACAGGTCTTCTCTATACATTAGGAAAAGGTTTCCCAGTGGCTCTCCCTAGTGACTCGGCTCTCTATCAAGTCTGACCAGTGCCACACTGAGGAGTTTGCTGATTTTTAACCCTGAAGTGCAGCACTTTGGCAAACTTTTTCAACTAGCTCCAGGAGTCAGACTCTTTCCTATCTGTTTTAAAATCTTGAAGTTGGAAACATAAAGGCCAAATACTCTGTCTCAATTCTTTTTTTTTTTTTTTGTGGGCCTGGGGTTTGAACTCAGGACCTTGTACTTACCAGGCAGGCACTTGTGTCATGAAGCTATCTCCCCGGCCCCTCTTCTGTTTCAATATTAATGGTGGATCCTTAACTCTATGTTTTATTAGGACTCAATTTCTCTCCTTAAAAGAGTTATTAATTAATACCTCTTTAACTTTTTGCATTTAAATAATTTTAATGTTTTTTAGTATAGTGTAAGTTGATGTAGCATAGTTCTGTCTATGCAGCATTGGCTATTATACTACCATTTTGTATTTAACCTAACACTTTCTTATTCATATACTGCTTGCCTCATTATATGAAGTGGTATCCTAACTACAGATTTGACAATGGTCCAGTTGTTTCAACACTTTGGAAAGATCAAAAACACATAAAATGCTATAACACATAAAGTTATAAAATAACAAAGCCACTAGTTATTGAAGAGAAGTCAGCAGTATGTCCATGAACATGGGATGTTACAGTGTTCTGATATACAGTATTTAAAAGGTACAATGAAAAAAATAGTCTAAGTTTCTAAAATTATTTCCCCAGAGATAGAGTAATTCAATCAGCTTAATAATAATTTGTTTAGTGAAGATGCTAATGGATTTTTCTACATTTATACTTTGAATTGTGTTCTAATAATTTTTCAAATAATGATGACAGGTAAATTGAGATAAATTATATATTTTGTAGGGATAGAACATTTATAATAAATTTATATATGATAGAAACCTTTATTCAGTCATAATAAAATTCCAGAACCTCTTTTTTGTCTTTCTTTCTTTCTTTCTTTCTTTCTTTCTTTCTTTCTTTCTTTCTTTCTCTTTCCTTTCTGTCTCTGTCTCTGTCTCTGTCTCTCTCTCTCTCACTCTCTCTCTCTCTTTCTTTCATTTGTTTTTAGTTTTGCAGAACCAGGATTAAATTCAAGAATTCTAGAACCTCTTCTATTTTGAAATGATACAACTAAGTTTATTCTCTTTTTTCTTACAGAGAATGTCGTTGATATGTCAAAATAAATTTTCACCTTAAACTTTCTTTTAAGTGTTGAAAAACTAGCTCAAAACAACTGCTAGCTTGGAAGTGCCCTCTGCACATTTGTCTTGGCCTCTAAATCAAGGTCTATTTCCAATTTAGATTTAAATAAAAGTGGTGAAATATAATGGGAATAGTAATAATTTACCTCAAATTTTGACCAAGCGTTTTGAAAAACTTGATCATCTGCTATTTTGTGATAGGAAAACAACATTCTAGCAATAATCAGGGGCTTGCGAGCTAGCTCAGTTTTTTAAAGTGCCTGCTTGGGCAAACTCAGTCAGGCCCAGCGGACAATGATAAAGCTGTAGTGCTGCCACTCACATATGTATATCTCTGTCCACAGACGCTGCGAAAAAGAGAACTGCAAACAAGCTTTATCTCTGTGACAGTACAGCACTGGAAAACAGTTTTCAGGAGATGATAATTCATCCAGAAATTGTCCCACAAAAAAATCCTACTTCTATTTTCTAATGATACAATAAGAACAGGGAAAAAGTGGGGGTGATGAGAGGTATGAAATTGTAAGAGGTGAAAAATGGCAAAGGGGGAAAATTCCAGTCAAATATTTTTATTAAACTAATGTTTTTGCTAAGTGAAGTCAATGTTTGGGTTAACAAAGTTACCTAGGTAAGAACTGAAAAGTAGATATAAAATCTCAGATGATCACAATTAATGAATAGTACTGAAGTGCCAACTCTGTCATAATGTTTGAAATGCAAAATAAATTTAATGTCATTGCAAGCATGATAGCAAATACTATATTAAAATGTCATTATTTCTTCAACAATGGGTTGATGTACAAGATCCCTTTCCAACTTTAAAAGATGAATCTTATATGATGTATACTTCCTACTACATATCTATTTTCATTTTGTTGATCTTTTATAAAAATTAATTGTGCCGCCTTTTTTATTTGCTTCCTATGAAAAAATCTCAAAACTTAGAAGATTTTAAGATAGAAAAAATTTCCCCCCTAGAAAAACACAAGATCTGGTAGGTAGAAATGTGAAATGTACAAGCAAATTGATTTCTTGTTACAGTCTATGTTCATATATATATTTAAATGAGACAGTTTTCATTTATGAAAATCTATGTAAATTATTTTTACTTTATTAGTCATGTGGAATTCATTTCAATGTAGTACTTACAATTCAAAAAATAAAGTTATTATTTATTAAAAACATGCAATTTTAAAATTTAGCAATAAAAGAGTGCACTTAACATAATACACATTCTTTGCCCTTATATGTTACATATGAAAAAGTTTAAGCAGAAAAATATTTCTACTGAGTACCAATGCTGAAGATAATAAAAGTCACAAAACAAACAAGAAAATTTGGGGTCAGAAAAATAGCTCAGCAGATTAAAGTGTCTGCAAGCAGGCACAGGGGTTGGGAGTTCAATCCCAGGCCTGCCATGCCAGCGCTGCCCCAGGAGCATACTGAGGTGGCAATTGAGACTGGGCATGGTGGTGCACACCTGTAATTCCAGCTCTTGCGAGGTTGTAAACAGGCAGATCACTAGGAGTCCGATCTAGCAATGAGACTCTGAATGCCCTGTAGACCCTTTCCTAAAAATACAAACAAATAAATAAGTGAAAATTTCAAAATGAAGAACAAAAAATGTCATCTTTAATGCTTAGTGAATAGACAATTTTTTTTTATGTTATGGCTGACTTAGCGTGCCCTGGGGGTGGGACTAGCACAGCATGTGGTGCCAGAGATCAAACCTCAGTCCCCATGGTTGTCTAAGCTGTCCAGCAGGCACTTTAGACAGTTGAACCATTTTTCCAGCTCAGTACTTTTTATACTTTGGGTAATTCAGTTTACTGATACATTCAGAGAGTGGGAAGAACTCATCAAAGTCTACAGTGGTTACCAGTCCATTGAAGATAACAAAATAATGTTTTTCTCAATATTAAGCTTACTTCTAGTTACTGGACGAATAATATGAATCTGACAAGTGCAAATACAGCTTTTGCATCCTTTCCTAAAGTAAAAATATGTATTTAAGTAACTAACTCAAATTTGAAAGAAAATCTTCATGATTGATAGAATTAAATAAAATTGACCTAAATAGTACTTAACAATTTACATTTCAAACTTATCATCCTCTTTTCTTGAGTAAGGTGTTAACTAAAACTAAAAGTTTTACTGAAAGACAAAATTCATATAGCTAACCACGCATTTTGTTTAAATAAGTTAAATATTTAGTATTTGAAAAAAATATGAAAATGTGACCTATAAATTAATTTCTGCTGTGATGTTGTATAATTTTCCTTTTGTTTTTTTTTTTTTGGTACTAGATACATATTTGAGTTGTTTTTTGTGAGAAAATAAGTATTTTGCATTTATTTACTGGTAAGATTTGAAAACTAAATTTTCTACAAATCCAGAGCGGAATGAAATGAATGCTATTAATTTTTTTTCTAATTTACTCTTTTATTAAAGCAATAGAATTTTGTAGATCTGACATTGATAACAGAACAATAATGACATTCAGTTTTGAGTGGACCATGAATTTTCTAGTCTATTGCTAGAGAATTTTCTATTCTGTTCTACAAGTCTCTGGAATTGTAGATTTTCTGTTTTTAGAGTTTAGTTCTGAATAAGAATGTGACAGGTGATTATATACTAACAAAAAATTTCAATGTATTTTAAAGTGAAACACAACTTTGCTATTCCTCTATGTTCTTTGATTTAATTTTGGATTTATTTTTCAATCTGCTGCTTCTGTATACACCCATAATATTTACATTTTGAAAGACTTATAGTGTTCACCTACTAAGACATTGGACTATTGCCCCCTAGACTAAAGGTGCTGTGTAGCACGCTGCCTATTTCTGCATTTTGAAATCTTTGTTGTAAGCCAGATTCCCAGAGGCCATTAAGGAAAGTAGAAACACCTCATAAGAAGAGCAAACTCTTCCTAAGGCATCTAACTCATGAGAATTCTAACATGAGGCTCTCCTTTGCCTTATCAGACAGTTTCCAGAAGACTACTTAAATTGGAAGCTAAGGTTTTACCTGTAGCTTCTCCTATTAGAACCTTTGTAATATTTTCAGTAATAGTCTATCCTAGTCATTATTTTAAATTTATGTAATATGCTTAAAATGCTCATGAATTCTATCTATACGTCATTTAGCCACTCATTGAACTGCACTGCTCTGATCTTTGGTTGTGTAATCTCCATCACAAGAAAGAGGCAGGAGTGTGGCATCAAAATGGTCCTTTGTACATACGCACCTTGATGTATGCGTTCATAAGATGGAGCTTGTCATTCTGCTCCTCTCATCTCTTTAGTAAGGATAAAATAAGCAGTCCTCTGCCTCAGTCATACATTAGTGACATATCAGAGCTGTCTCTCAATTTGCCTTTTTTTGAAAAACAGTTTTATTCTCCACAAACTTCAGTCATAATGTAACTGACCCATAACTTCTTACCTCACAAGAGACAATAATCCATTTTCTGGTGCTTATATAACTGCACAGCCTTTGAGTCCAGAAAAAGGAGATAGTTAACTTTAACATTTCATTTTCCAGAGAAGATAGTGAATGACTACTAATTTATTGCATTACTTGTGAGCAAGTTTCCAAGCTGCTTCCTCCTGGCTATAGAACTTATTAGCAATATCACCTCCTCTTGGCTCATAGATTTGCTAAATTAACAAAGCCTGTTGTAGATACCATCCTTTTGTTACTTTCTGAACCTTGCCTAGATAGATCTCTAGAAATATATATATATATATATATACATATATATACATATTCTAAATATTTTATCTATTTTCATTGTATCTTCATTGATACTCCCTGATTTCCTTAGCCATTTTCTTGTTTATTTGCTTTATTTATTTATTTATGTATTTATTTATTTATTTTTGAGGCAAGGTCTTCTTATGTAGTTCAGTCTGATCTTGAACATGAGGCAATTCTCCTGTCTCAACGTCACTGGGATCGCGGGTATATTCCGCTATCCTGGGGCATTGCATGGCCATTATTAAACTTGGTTACATTTAAAACATCTGAGAATCTTCAAGATGATGTAGGTTAAAAAGCTATATAATAACAAATACTTTGAACTCTACTGCAAGATCAATCAAATTAATGTCTTTATGTCTAGAATTTGAACAAAGGTATATTCCTTAAAGTTTTTTTTCTATTATCTTAGTGTACAATGGATGCTTGATTAAAGCTATTCTAAAGTCTGTATTGTCCGTATTTTGAGCAGGTTCTGATCCTTTGTCTTTTAACCCTTAGGAAATACTTGAACTCTGAAAAAATCCATTTTCTTGTCTGTAATATTATTTATTAAAAAGTGACATCTAATCAGATGTGAGTAATTGTAGCTGGATAAGTGGATTAGGATAGATATGCATAAGTATTACAAAGGCAGGGTTAGTTCATTTTCTTGGAATATTACAGTACATGATTGGCAAGAAGAAAGGAAATAATAGATCAGTGAATTCTAAGATGTGTAAAACAAAATTGGTGATCTATAAAGAACTATGCGTAAATAATGAAGTCATAATTTTTATTTTCCATGTTTTTCACATTTCCTAAAAAAGGAATATAACAATTCACTTCAGAAATGTTTTATATTGCTTGAGTACCTTGTAATAGTTCAAAATGTCTTACTATGTCAAAATGAACTCATTCCCTGAAAACTGAGTCAAGAAAGGAGTAATGTGACTAACATACTCAAAACTTTTTCTGTGTCAACAAAATTTTTCAGATTACAAATAAAAGGATGTTTTCTAAAAGAAAGAATGAATGTATGAGTAAAAGTATCAACCAACCCTTAAGATTATTAAATATATAAAATAAACAGGTATATTAATTAAGCTTCATTTTGGAGGCTAAACGGGGACAAAGGTATGGGTACAAGATCCTGACCTGGGGATGCAACCACAGGCTGGGTACAGAGAAAGCAAAAACAGGCATGCATGCAGATAACACATACCCACATCCATAACATAATTACCAGGTAAACGACTGCACAACATGCAATACTAAAAACAGGTAGCTGAAAAGTAGATCATCCTTGAAGCCAACTGTACTTAACACATCAGAAAAACAAGAAAAAAAATCAAGGGTCCACAAAAGTCAGGAGCATCTACTGTTTTAAGACAGAGGAATTGTTCAGTTTTTTGAGGGCTTCTTTGAGAACATGTAAGATGTGGAGAGACAAAGGAATATTGTTCTTTATAATAGGAGGTCAGCGGTGACATATACATGAACAGCTGAAGTACAGAACTGAAGACATAAATTTAACAATGGAAGAGAATTCAGAAAGTTGAGATGGATGATAGTCAGCTCTTTCAGCTTTGTGTGGAAAGAAAATGACAAAAATAGGGCAGCATCTGAGGGCAGACTGAAGGTGAAGAGGTTTTTAAAAATACCATGTGGACTACAGATGTAGAATATGTTGTAAGTTAACAGGAAATTTGTGTTGATTTTAAAGCTGCTAGATTTTTAAGTCAAAGTAAGAAACAATTTTATTTAGCAAATAGTACCTAGTAATGATGCAGGTAGGACACTGTCAACATCAATAAAAACACACATCAAAGAACCAAAGAGATACTGTACTAGAGACAAACATAAGCTAGTGTTCAATATATCACTTTGCATTAATGATTTTACCTAATGCCCTATTTAGTCTCCCTGGAAGCAACGTGATAACAAATTAGATCACTGATTCAAACGTATGGCATATCACATCTTCTCTATTATACCTCAAAATACTAAGCATAGGCATATATTAGTCTATGTTATAATTCTCTATACAGTGAGATTTTATTTCTTGAAATCAAATAAGCTATGAAATTATAGTTCCTGGACTCTAATTCTACTCTTTCTTGCAGTCTGTGAAGCTCTGATTAAGTTGTTTTAATTATTTTTTTAATTTTTACTTTCTCTGAAATAATTATAAGATAAACATAAGCTGTATTATGGTGCATAATTTATAGCTTTATGTCAGTACCTACTACAATCACTCAATAAATATGAGTATTGTTATATTCCAATCCCTTTACTGTGTTTAGTACTGGACAAAAAATAGTTTTCTTCATTAAAAAGTGACAGAAAGTAAAACTAGAATCTGATTATTTTAGAAAGAAAATAGATTTAGTTGGCTCAGTTCTGAAGGCTAAGTGTTCAAGACTTAAGGGCCCAATGCCCTAAGCCTTTAGTGAGAGCCTCCTTGGGTGCATCACAGTCTAGTGGATGATTATGAAACCAGTGCCTGTAATGAGGAGACAGATCCTGGGGTAATTTCCTTTTTCTATAACAAACCACTGTTACAGGAACTAAGATCCTATAAGACCTACACATTAGTTTCCTAGGATGGGATTCCCACTGAAGTATCCTCCTACCACCAATGTCCATCTCTTAGTGGTGCCACCACCTCCCCTAAGCTCATCAATGATGCAACCTCTCACGCATGAACTTCGGAGAAAAGCTATACCCGAGGCAAAACAGGGGGAATGAATGAATGACACTAGATCGGAAGTTCCACCCCAAGCATTATTAAAGGATCAAACCACAGGACAAAATAGTGTTTCCTTATGATGTGCTTCAGTTTCTTCCTGATCCTGGGAAGAGTATAGAAGATGTTGGTTGACTGATGATATTCTCCACTAAGAATGGACTCAAGAATGTCATGATTCAGCTTGCTGTTTTCTGAAAACTGGTTCAAGACCAAGATGGGTGCATCTTCTTGACAATGATAAGATAATGACGTTTTAATCATAGTGAGCAACCAAATGTGAATAGTCTATAACTGTTAAGCAGGGAAAGAAAGAGCAGTGTAGGGACCTTGTAATGAGCAGGTGATTTCTGTAGGTGGTTTTGGTTCTTGGCTTAATGTACAGCTGGGCTTCTAGGATCTAAAGACACAAATACCCTTGGAAAAGCCAGCATAAAATTTAGCCACTGACAACAGTTAAGTTTCTATCATTTTGACAGCTTATGGGATTATAAATGGAAATTATACGCTGTCACTTAGCATCGACAATCTAAAGAGGAATTTATTATAAACAGTAAAGAGAATCTTAAAGATGCAGCTGTTTTAAATTCTACAAGAAAATATAATTATTTTTGTTACAAGCTTTCAGTATTTCATAATAAAGTTACCATACCTTTTCCAAGAACTTTGAATCTAAGGGAAGTTTTCAGTAACAGTCTTTCAGTAAGGTCCCCACTCTCTACTGATTACAAATTGCTATGGGGCTAGGGAAGATAGCTTAGTAGAATGAGCACTTACCTGGTAAGCACAAGGGCTTGAGTTCAATTCCAGTTCAAAAATTAAAAAAAAATGTATGAATTGCTATGGATATGGAATGTTGGTACTGACTTGGAATTTTGAGCTCTAGAAGACACTTTCATTTAGAATGGAAAATACAGCAATGCTGAGTTTCATGAATACTTCTGTTAGTGAACCATTGGGATCATGAACAAAACTGTTGAGTAAAAGTTTGTTTTTGTTTGTAAATTCCAAATGGGAGGACAAATACAACTGCACCCATCTGACCCACTGAAATACAAAAGCAGCCATCTTCCTTAACCTTAAAATCATAAAACAAAGTAAGTTTATAAACTAAAGTGATGCTGTAAATTATAGCAAGATAACAGATATAGAAAAATGCAGTGTGGCTGAAATAAAAAGGAGAGTAATGCAGGACTCTAGGAAATTTTAGTTCAAACAGCTGTTGTAAATGCTAAGACACTAAAAACAAGTCTACTTTTTTTCTGTCACAGACCACGTTACATTCACTTAAGTTTAGAAAATTGATAAAAAAAATAGCAGATGGATTCCCCTCTGGACTTCTCCTTGAGGAACAACAAAGGAAGAAATTGTTTTTCCCACAAGAGATCATATAAAAGTCTTGTTATTCCCATTTTTTTCATACCACAAAACACTCTTTGATCTTGCTTGTATGAGATCCTTATGATTGTCATTAGTTGCTTTTTAACAAATGTGTCGGCACACATGGGAAATTGCTCTAAATATTTGGAGCCAGTTTACACATCAAACTGCACATCCATGAGCCTTTAGAGACTGAATTTTTAGTGTTATCATCAACTGGCTGACAGAAACATGGACACAAACTACCTATAAGTAAAAATTTTCAAGGCACACTGTACTGATACAGGGTATGGACACTCATTTCCACATTCTTTTCAGTACTTACTAAGTCAACTTAATGTTTGATACGTGATGTTTGATTTTAGTTTAAAAAAATAGATATTCCTTCAGGCTGCTGCCTCTCCTATTCTGTTAAAATATTTAAATGAAAATTATTGTTAAAAATGTCCTGCATTACTTGCCATATCTAGACTTGCTTTATATAGTAATATATTTTTCCATGGCTCGTTATTTTGTTGGAGGAAGTCTGATGGTTATTTGCTTTTAATTTTCTCTATCTCTTTAAAATTTGAATTTTAAGAAAATGACTTAGGGGGTTGGAAGCAATGAAATTTAACTTTCATATACAATAATTTGGGGGCCTGGCGGGATGGCTCAGTGGTCTAAAGTGCCTGCTTAGGAAAGCTTGGGCAGCTTCAGGGACTGCAGTTCAATCCCCGGCACCACATGCTGCATAAATGAGTGAATAAACAAAGATTCTGAAACAAGAAAAAAAAAATCTTAAAAAAAAGAAAAAAACAAACAAACAAAAAAGCCCCCAATAATTTGTAACTATTAAATTATGTGGCTGTGTGTGAATGTTTCTTTAGGTTTAAGATAATTGTTAATAAAGATCACTTTGTGAATTTCTTTAGGAATGTAGAACAACATTATCTCAAGATTGAATTTTAGGCATAAAATCTAGTATATACTATATGTTAGGATTTTTAGAAAATCCATTAAAGTTTTACAAGATACAATAACATTTAAATGCATATCAAAGCAGAAGCATTGAAAGACAAAAATATCTCTTTTCCTTTAGGAACAGCTAAGTCTGTTTGATCTTCATAAAATCTGTTTAATTTCTTATAAACAATCTGGAGCTCTTTAAGTTCTAATTTCCTGTTTAGTCTCATATCTCACCTTTGGGGTGTTGAAACTTTATTTTGCGTCAGCAGATGTTCAGTTGATTTCCCCTTCCTCGCCATGTGCCCACTGCCCTCCTTTATAACGTGGAGGCTCTGCTGCCTCTTCACCTGTCACATTATGTGATTTCAGGCCCACTACTTTTCCCTATCTCTGAATTGCAGTGCCCTAATTGTTTCCTGCCTATCATGCTGCCCTAATTTTTCACAGCTTATTTATTGCCCTGTTTCTTTGGATACAAATCCTTTTTGACCTTCACTCATTTTTTTATTTGAAGGTGTAGGTACATGAACAAATTTATTTTGGGATCAAAAATGGGAAAGGATATGAAATACCTACAAAGATAAAAGAAAATACAACATAACATGTATACATTTTCTCCCTTTTTAAAAAATCAATGTTATTCTGATTGTGTTATTTATATAAAACATATTATTTAAATGTACTGTATTTTGAAATATTTAGATTATAAAAGAAAACACTGAACCTCCAAGAGAAAAAGAAAAAGATATGACTTTTCCTTTATTTATTTATTTATATGTTTGTTTGTTTGTTTATTTATTTTGGCAACAGGGTCTCTCTCTGCAGTTCAGGTTGGTGTTAAGCTCTTGAGCTCACTTGGCAGCCCAGAGTTCATGTCTCAAATACAGTCATGTAGCTATGAACATTTGTTTCTAAATTTTGACATGGAATATAATGAAAAACTTGAGCAGTAAAAGCACTGACAAATAGGTGAGTGAAGGTCCTGAATTCAAATTGCAGAATTTTAGGCTCAGAGTTGTAGTGAGGTAGCTAATAATTTTATGATCACATATGGGAAAATCTTGTTTCAAGGAAGAAAAGAGATATACAAAAATATTCAAGATATTTAGTATAAAACCAAGCTTTTGTAACTCCAAAATATAAGTATGTGCATTACGTGTGTCTTAATAAAGTTCGTATAAGTATCTCTTTCCTCATCTATGAGATTCAGAATATAAACAGCAAGCACCTTTGTATTCCAGTCAATGCAAATATTTGGTTCAGTTCCATTATATATTTGAATATCTGGATTGGCATTTTTCTAAATAGTGATTTACTTTGGAGAGTATTCTGAATATGCTAACATAACTTTACCCAGTATGGAACAACATAGCTTGTAAATTTCTATAAAGGAACAGACCATATGAATTATAGGGCCATTGAAGTTTGTACTAAAAGAACGATAGCGATACTTGAACATACCCGTTTTTGCAGATTAGATTGTAGACACTGACATTTTAGTTGTATTTCTTTTAATGCCTCATGAAACCTTTTCTTTTCTTTCATCTAACATTTCAAACAGAGAGTCATTTTTAGCTTGTGTACTACACAAAGTAGGTCAGGAGTCAGTTTGTTCTGAAGCTATGTCTCTCTGTGAGAAAGACAATCATACTGTTGGCAAATGCAACAGTGTGGCTGGAAAACTCAGCAGTCTGATACTAAAATTTTGGCTTTTTACAATACAAATTTCATTTTGCTTTCATACATGTATAGATTATGGATATGAGAGTCTACCTCCTTGAGCACACAGAATGTCCTAGGCAGGCTTTAGATATGTTGTAGGCATGTGAGCCATTGTATTCCCACTGTTTTAGGATTGGGAAGTGTGAATTTTAAGGATAACAGAAAATGATTAAAAAAAAAAAAAACGTTATTTCCAATGCTATGGTTTGGACATCCTCTACACAATGTGGAGAAGAGAACTTTGTTTTATTTTAATTATTTTGGCCAGCTCAGTCGACCCTGCAGGTGAGGCTGATGCAGCATGTGGTGCCAGGGATTGAGGTCCCCTGTGCATGCCTGGGCTTGCCTAAGCAGGTGTTTTAGACTGTTGAGCTATCTCACTGGCCCCAAGAAGGGAACTTTAATTGCTAGTGAGTGTGACAGTAATTGAAAATGTAACAAAGAAGTAGTGGTTAGCCTTTGAGTCTCCATTTCCATGCATAAATTGTTGTTATAGTAGGTATTTTGGTTTACCTCTAGTAATTTATTACATAATGTGATCTGTCTTGCACACTTCTTTGTTGTCTTCCTGTTCTCCTCCTTTTTCTTCTTCTCCTTCTCCTTCCTCCCTCTCCTCCTCCTCTCTACCACTCTTCTTCCCTCCCTGTATAAAGTCCTTAACTAAGCTAAGATGTACGAAGTAGCCCATTGCTAGATACTACCTTTTTTCTCCTGTACTTCCTAGCCTCCCAAACTGTTAGAAATAAATTCCTTTCTTTTTAATCACTGCTTTGTGATATTTAACAGCAATTGAAAATGAGCTAGAGAAACTCATAGAGAAATATGCTAATATCTGCAGGATGAATCCACCATTCTAATCCAAGTCCAGCACAGAGGATTCTGAGGCACAGATTGCTTCCAATTAGCAAAATGTATCAGAGTGCATGCTATATAAATAAAATGTATGCAGTTTGATTCCCAAGTAATACAGGATACTCCTTCAAACAAATTGAGATCGATCAGTGGTGACAGCATTTCAGCTATCATTATGCAGAAAAAGATGCTGAGAAATTCCCCAGGAAAGAAGATAAAAGAAAGGAAAAGGATGAAAGTATAAGCTTACCCAAATCTACTCAATACAACTTGACTAGCCACTTTTATGTTTAAACAGCTGAAGGCCACCGGGTGGTCTGAGTGCAAAACTGTTGCTAACTCCAAATGAAAGGCAGCTGCTAGAGTGAAGGAAGCCTTTGCATTTCCACCAGACCTTGTTTATGAAAGCAGAGATCGCTGTTTTAGGAAACTGGCAAACGCTTACATTTCCTTAGTTTTGCTGGCTCTGCAAAACATTGAGCACAGCTGTACTCAAATCCATTAGCTCAACCTTTCAGGAAATTTTCTCACAGAAATTGCTTAGAGGTACATAGGCTGACAGTTGCTATGTGTTTTGAGAGCTTTACCTGCCGGAAGCAAGCAGCTCAGCATTCTTTTGCTTAATTGGTCTGTGGAGACTGGTCATTTTAGAGAGACAAGTTCCACACCTCAGAGAGAATGACATCTACCTCAGCTCACCATCAGCTAATTTATGGAATGGGAATACGGCACTCTGGGGGATGCTTCCCTTCCACTGTGTGGTGAGACAGGGGGCCAAAAGCTGCAGGAAGCTTAGCAAGTGGTGCAAAATCGGAGGGGGGGGGGGATTGGGAATAGTGAAAAAGAGTTATCAAACTATGTATGCTTCATTTTCTCAAAACACAGACAGCAGTCACATCACATCGAAATTTTAAAATTCAAAAGTGAGTTATCTAAGGTTGAGTGCTGATTACTGAATTACAGCATTTCACGTTTCCTCAGAGCTTTTTCTCACACAGGACAGCTTTCCTAAGATCAATTATTTTAGTGGTGGAAAATGATCAAAAGAAAAGAGCATCTTGGACCGAAGAATGCCAGGGATAGTACTCTATAAAGGAGGGAATCAAACCCATACTTACACAAGGCCTTCACTAAGGAAGCATTTAGTCTAGAGGTTACCATCTTGGATAGTAGCAGACATCAAAGCTCCCTCAGGTCCCTCTGATGCCACCTTATTGCAATGCAACATTGGCAAGTTTATCCAACGTGCACTTTTATTTCTTTAGCATAAAAATAAAATTCACTTGAATTATCTTTTAATTTTATCCTTAAGGCTTAAAAATATAATATTTAAATGTTATTTAAATTCCAAATAAGAGATGTTCTTTCAAGTATTCTAGTGGCAAATCATTAAAACCTGCCAAGGTTATTGGTATGATTATAATCTCTCCTGGGTTTAACAAGGAGCTCCCGTCAACTATTAGATTAAAGAACTGGAAATCATTATCCTATCTATCATATTTGAAAAGAAGAACTTTCTTTGAAAAATAATTATAATAATTATGAACTTTCATAAGATGTAAAAATATTCTATCAATTGTTCCCTTCAATTTTCACTGCAGAAAAAATTTTAGGAAATTTTAAATCCATACAATGGAAACCAAAGCCTAAATAAAACTCTATATGTTGAGCTGAAGCCATTAATGATTCAAGTAGCTAGCTATACTATAAATATGATATGATGATATGATATGATATAATATAATTAATGTAATATAAGTAATATAATATAAATTAGTTATAGCACATAGGAAAGCAATTGTGACCATTATCTCAGATGAACATATAGCAAAAGCAATGTAATTCAATAAAGCAAATAAGAAATGGGAAAGCTCAGGACATGCTATATTAAGCTAGATAGTTTAGCACTGAATGGAAAGAACTTAGAAATAACTTGAATATCACCTAATTTGCATATTCAGGTTAAAATATTTCATATTTAAAGTAACAAAGATTAAATGTTATGAAGTAAAATTTCAGAGTTTCATTCAAATTATCATGAAAATGTTGGGCTAATATTTGACTACCTTATGTGGGATACCTTGATGATATCAGATAAAAGGTAATGTAAGAACAACATAAGACATTTAAAAGAAAATATTATTTTATACTTTCTATTTTAATAAATAGTTTAATAAAAATTTTACAAGTAGTACAGTATCATAGAAATCATACTTTTAGACTAATGTATAAAGAAAAAATAATTCTGTCAAAGCAAAAAATCACTAAACTAAGCCAGCAAATTGGTTAACATAGGACACCACATGTGCTGGCCCAGCCCCATAGCACACTGAGCTGGCTTTGGAGTCCAGGTGTGGTGGAGCAGGCCTGTAATCCCAGCACTGAGGAAGCTGAACACAGGAGGATAATCATGAGCCTGAGCTGCATGGTGAGACCTTGTACCAAATATAAGAAAAAAAGAGAAAGAGAGAGGGGAAAAGAGAGAGAGGGAGACAGAGAGAGAGAGAGAGAGAGAGAGAGAGAGGAGAGAGAGAGAAAGAGAGAGACAGAGATGAGGGAGAGGAGAGGAGAGGAGAGGAGAGAAAAAGAGAAAAGTTTGCCATATGTGGGCTCTAGAGAGATTTGTCACAGGCTCTTCGTATTCCCTAATTGGCCCTAACACAGTAAAACTCAGAGTTCTGATAGCCTTATTAGTGGAGGTTGGTCTGTGTACAAGGAAGAGCAAGCTGCACCCTGAAATTAAGCTCCTTCTGTTGCATAAGGACTGACAAGTAGGGATACCATTTCCTGATGATTGCATTCCAAAAAGATAGCTCCTAGATTCTTCTAAATACTAATCTTGGTAAAACTTGCCTGAGGTTTTTAAAAAGATCTGTATCTCAGCGCTGTGAAGACAGCTCAGGGGCACAAGTACCTGCCTGATAAGTGTAAGGTTCTGAGTTTGATCCCCAGTTCCCGAAAAATAAATAAAATAAATAAAATAAAATGATCTATATCTTAAAAAAAAGATCTGTATCTCAAACAAGAAATAAAGATAAAATCGGATGTTTAATCAAGTAAAGCTTCAAAGAAAAGTGAAACTTCTACCCACAGTGAAGAACTCTCTCAGGGCCAGAAAGATGGCTCAGTGGAATAAATGCTTCCCAGGTAAGCACAAGGTACTGAGTTTAGTCCCTGGTACCAGGTGGAGGAACCTCTCTAAGGTTTAAGCAAGCTGAGGAGGACATGGGTGGCTTCTTCGCAGTCACAGAGGGAGAAAGTGACAGATGTTTTCTCTGAAATTCATCTTTGCTCAAGGTATAAAAAAGCCGTTAGAAACTCCAAGAATCTGTTAGAGAATGAAGGTAGGCCAAAGGCTAGTTTGTACTAAAAGCTGGACAGGGCAACGCTAGAGGTGGCATCCAGAGGCCAGTTTTAATTAGGAAAGACTCCAACTGCTCAGTAATTTATATTCACACCTATCTGAAAGATAACATCAGATCAGAGGAAGTAGACTAGATAGAAGCAAACTGTGGAGGTTAGTATGAAAATTATATGCAAAAGAATCCAATAAACTACATACACTTTTGGAGGGATTTTGTTTTGAAATAATTGTCGCAATTATGAATTTCATGGGAAATTCTACAAGACAGGTTCATACACACAATTCATTTAATACAGCAGTAAGGAAAACGTCACTTCTTTTGTTAGACTTTTTTTTTTTTTTTTCTGGGCTTCCCAAAGACTTCTCCAATTTCCCAAAGTTCCTTGGAGAGATTGAGAGCCAGACTAAATAGTTATCCTATGGCACATGTTAATCCCTCTTGCCAAAAGGCTTGTACCATAGCAAATTAGTTTCCCTCCACAACCACACATCAGAATGACATGTGGGATTTGAAATGTTATAGAATTCTAAACCCTAACTGCGATGGCTGACCTAGGATTCCTTTCTGGGAGGCCTGAGAGTGACTTGTATTTTATGTTTTAGGTCTCCCTAGGCAACCAGTCAAGTCACTTGCTGCAGTCCGAGATTTATGAACCACAACAGCAGATGACCACATTCTTCCTGGTCAGGAAAAGCAAGTGGCTAAGAGTGAGGACTGTCTATTGGAATTAACTACTTCTCATTTCTGAAATCTAATCGCTGCAGACAGCTACATTTGACAGAAATTAATATGCAGCCAGAAAGGGTCTGGACCATCGCAGGAATCAGCACACACAGAAACAGTCATCAAAATAGTGCCTGAAGCATTTCTGAAGAGAGCCAGGGCTCAGTAGCCAGGGTTGCACACTCCCCTAGAGACAAACAGTAACTGGAGGTCTCACTGTAATTGACACCACCTGTTGCAGGGAACCCCGACACTCTTGGATGGGTAGGTGGATAGCTAGAATATCTGGACTCATATTCTCCGTTTTCCTATGAAAAGCCTGGTTCATTCCATATACCATTACGGTACAGGCTCCTTTCCCTATCAGATCAGCATTATCTGAGTCGTAGTGCTTACTATCTAATAGGTTGATTATAATTTGGCCAACATTGTGCACACATTTCAATTTTACCTACCCACTCGGGGCTCCTGGAAATTCCGAAGCTGTTCTGCTCTGTATTTCCAATAAAACTTCTCAACTTCCACCCTTGGTTTGCACTTTATTCCTTGATACCAAGAGACCATGAATTAACTGCTCCAACCTGACAAGAGTTATATTTACTATATCAAAAATTGCTTGAAACACGTGAGATTCTGACTCTAAGTGAGTTTTCTGTTAGGATCTCAGAAATACTATTGTCTAACAGCCGGCACCTGCCAAAATCATTGCAAGAGATCAAAAAGCCAAAGAAATAAATGCAACCTACAAGCATGTGTATTTCAAGATTTCTTTCATATAGAAACTTAAAATGTTAATAAGGTTTAGAGCAATGGAAGAGGTAATAGTCAAAAGAGAAGAAGGTCAAGAGATGGAGGAGGGGGGAAGTGAAGCGCAGAAGAGAAGGAAGTCAGCATGAAGGCACGTCACGCATGCGCATCAACATCAACGCCCCCCAGGGAACGCAGCAATTCTGCACAGCTATCCTGGGCTAATAGAAGCAAAGACAGAGAAACAGAATACGCTTGCACTGTAATTGTCCCCGCTATATTCTTCACTGTAGCTGATCTTAGAACTTTGACTTCCTCTTGTCAGATCCCTAACCCTTTCTGACCAAGGCCAAGTGACCTTCCAGTAATGAATGATCAAAAGAAATTTAATGAACTGCAATGTAAAAGAAGGTCAAATAAGCTGCAGCAGGCCCATCAACAACTAAAAACTGTGTTTTGCACAAATAAACCTATATAGGAAAAGCCAGTGAGAAGAAGGTTAGACCTGAGAAAGGGTGTGAAAACAGGTTATTTTCTTCTTCATATGGAAAATAACAAATGTGATATATTTTGAGGTAAGATTATGAAAAATATGTATATCTCATACAGCAACTTCATATTTTGTTACCAATTCTCCTTTAACCTAAGCAAGGTTTTTTAACTCTGGTAATATATGTGTTCTCTAAGGAAGTTATATGGTCTATGTAGAAGAATGAATGCACTAAAAGAAATGCATTTTTGGAATTTGGTAGAAATATAAAGTAATCATTTCATATATATTGAAGCTAAAATGAAGTGTTGTATCTGATATATATATATATATATATATATATATATATAGTATTTCAAATTATATTTTATTGTGATTTATGAAAGCATTGTGACATGATAGCTTAAGTAAGCTTAAAAGAAGCTGTTGTATAATAAAAGCAACTGTTACATAGCTCAGTTGTAGAAACTGGAAAGACCCAAATTTTATTGCCCATACTAGAAAAAAAAAATAAAAAACAGTTACTCTGAAGAACACTATATAAAATGCCTGAGCAATTCTAGGTTTCATAGAAGAAGCAAGTTGACTTTCTGGAGGACTCTTCTGTCTTTAATACTGAAAAGTACAGTGTGCATTAGAGTGAAGCATGTTCATTGGAGAAGAGATTTCATTCTTTGTTTTTGTTTGTTTGTTTGTTTTCTGTTTTTTTTGTTTTTCTTTTTGAGACAAGTTCTCACTATGCATTTCAGGCTGGTCTTGAGCTCACATTTGTAGCCCAGGCTGGTCTCAAACTTGCACCAATCCTCCTGCCTGCCTCAGCCTCCCAAGTGCTTGAATTACAGGCATGTGTCACCATACCTGGCAGAGAAGAGATTTCTTTTGTTTTACATCATCTCATGATTTCACTGAAATAAAATAACTCAGGCACCTGGAAATTAATTTTTCCATAATAACTAACAGATGCCTAGGAAAGGCCTATATAGTCGATAAAAGACTTTCAGAAATAATCTTGTTGAAATTTTATGTCTTTAGATTTTTAATAAGAGATTAAGTTAGATACTTGACTATAAAGATTCTGTATAGCTAACTAAACAATAAGTACATTTTGACAGAACAGAGGGAAAATCAAATTTGTTTAACTTAAAACCTTATATCTAATGAACATAGGCCCATTGAAGGCCTATGAAGTGCAATTATCTTTTGTGCAGAAGTATCTATTACAAAATTAAGAGCTGGAACTGAAGGAAACGCAGTTTCTAATGCCAAATATTCAGGATTTCATTTTGAAGTACTTGCATGTGTATAGTATTTAAAAATGTAATTTCTTTGTCTTTTATAACTTTAAAGAATCTCAGAGGATGACAAACTACCTATATATTTTTCTGAAAGTACTAGAAACAACTTGAGTTCAATATGTTTTTCTTATTTAATGAGATAGATGGGCCCGGTGGGATGGCTCAGTGGTCTAAAGCGCCTGCTTTGGAAAGCTTGGGCAGCTTCAGGGACTGCGGTTCGATCCCCGGCACCACATGCTGCGCCAGCCCTGCCCTTGGGGTGGGCTGAGCCGGCCATAAAAATGAGTGAATAAACAAACAAAGGTTCTGAAACAAGAAAAAAATAAATAAATAAAAGAAAAATAGAGATAGATATAAAGAATTCATTCTGTAAGGGAAAAAAGGGAAAGACGATCCACAGCCCAATGTCTCAAGTTTCTTTTTTTTTAACTAAGTTTTTTGCCTGGGACAGGGTTTTGCTGTGCCTTGAGCTCACTTTGTAGCCCAGGATGATTTTGAAATCATATTGGCCCACGTGCTTGAGCCTCTCAAGTGCTGAGAGTAAAGGCTTAATCCGCCCTACTTGGCAAGCCATCCAAATTTAACATCTACATAGAATTATACTGTAAACGAGAATCCAGCATATTAAGTTGGGGAGCATTAGTTGAGGGATGAGATCAAGTAGTCAACTTGTTTGGACTGAATAAACTATTTTACAGGTTCCTTTTTTTTTATTTTTAGATTAAATCCAGTTCCTCATTCTTTGCTCAGATGCTAAGCATGGAAATAACTGTTCCCAGAAAATAAGACACCATTGCAACTGTTAAGTTTTCCATTACTATAACAAAATGACCAAAGTAATAAAATTAAAGTTAGGAAACATTCTTTGGGCTGGGGATTTTAATTATTTAATTAGCTGGTTAGTGGGCCTTTTCCCTTTGTGCTATGGAGTTAGTGAGGCCCCTGGTTAGAAGGAAGGGTAAAGAATGCTCTCACCTATTGGCACTCAGGTAAGGGAGAGAAGAAGAGGAGGAGGAACAGGAGGTCCAGTCCTCTGTCAGTGTTAAGCACCAGTGCATCACTCTCTTCTCACCAACTCCCAACTTTCCAGGAGGTTCCTCAACTACGGAGCCAAGCCTCAAACACATGGGCCTTTGAGGAGCTTTAAGCCAACCATGAGTCAACTGAAGATTTCACTCATTCTAGTTTATTCCTGTGCCTTCATCTTACTAAGTCTATCATACACAACAATTGCAGTACTATCTTGGCCCGCAAACACTTCTATTTGCCAACAATTTGGTTTGCAAACAAAAACACTGGGAAAATTTTGCTTCTCTTCTCAGTCTCCATGCTGCATATGAAACGCAACCACGGCCATCCTTCCACACAAACACAAACACAGGATTTTCCTAAACAAATTAAGTTCATAAAATATAGTACCACAATATATCCAAATATTTCAGTTATTTATTTTATTTTATTTTGTATTTTAAGGGAGGGTCTGCAGGGAGTTCAGGATCTCTCTACTAGATCGAACTCCTAGTGATAGACCTGTCTACAGCCTCTCAAGAGCTGGGATTACAGGCATGTGTCAACACTCCCAGTCTCAGTTGCCAAAGAAAATGTTTATGCCACAGAATCAAAAATGAGTTCACTGCACTATAAGGTGAGCCTTTTGGTAAGTAGATAGGGAAATCATAAGAATAAATCCACCATAATGGTTTCAGTGTCTGCATAAGGAAAAGTATGAGAGCTCTGGTGGAATGCTTGCTCTGTCCTGCCTTCATCAGATAATCAGAGGATGCTGATACTATGCTGTAACACCTCTTGGGCTCAGTAACCACAAATCAACACATCTGTGTCCCTTAAAAATTATTTAGTTTCAGAAATTCTGGGATTACAGGCGTGAGCCACCGCGCCCGGCTTTCAACTTAATTTCTTAAGTCCCTCAATAAAATTCTAGCCCGGTTTCCCATTTTGGAATACTAAGACTTGTGTTAAGATAATCTTCTCCTATTCTGCCATTAACTCCGGGTCACTATTTCATATTTCATCAACAGATGATTAAAAAAAAAAAAACCATGAGTCTTTTAGAATAAACAAATTGTGGTGAACAAACAAAATATAAAAATGTCCATTCATTAATTTAATGATATTTACAGGGTGACTACTGAACATTAATAAAGATGGAGCCTGGCAAGGCAAAGTCTTCTGACAATGATAAAGAGTCTATGTGGAGACCACTACAAAACAATGCATCGACAAGGAGATAATGATTTAAAGTAGTGGAAACAAAGAGTAACAGGCTCCTAAGCTAGAATGCCTTACTGGGAATACAGTGGGCGGAAAAAGCCAGAAAAAAACAAAAACAAAAGAAAAAATAAAAGAGGCTGCAATTGCAGGTTCTTAGTCCATCATAAAATCCTACTTTGAAGCCAATGAAACAGAAGTAGAAAAATAATATGAAAAGAAGAACTAAAATACATTACAGAAAAGTTCTTTGTTGACTGTTTTTAATTGTATGCTGTAACTCTAAAGTAAATAAATAATATTAATGTCTTTCCTTTATCAAAAGAAATAACAGAAGTTGGTAGAATTTGCTGATTAACCAAAGTTATATGCTTAATGAATAGAACAACATAAACATGACTCAGAACTGCGTAAATAAGAATAAAGAAGAAGGTGGAAGAGGAAGAGGAGAGAAAAAAGAAAGGCAACAGACAGACTTCAATTGCTAGATTAGATTCTATAATCCCAAGAATTCATAGCCATGTAACACTTCCCAGGCTATTAGGATTTCCTCTGTATGAACCTCGCTCTTGCCTCAGCCTGTTTTGTTTTATAGATTAAATGAAAATGTGTTCAACTCTGTTATTAGTTTTGATCATACAAGAGAAAATGTAAACAAATTAGTGCTTTTATGTAGCTTTTCAATATTAGTATCTTGTTGTCATATTTCCTTGACAAATTAGAAAAAAATACTTCAATCTTTCCTGTTTTAAAATTGACACAAAATGTAATTACCAGACAGTATGGAGGCTGCTAATTTGGTTGCCAAGATACATTTGCCATTCGCATTGTGCGGTGTCCGCAGGGTGATTGAAACTCCTGTCAGAGAAGCTAGTAAACATATTCTGAGCAACCTTTTGCAGTTCTCTTTTTTGTTACACTGAGAACTGACTGTTCATGGCAACTTTTGCCTCAGGGGCTGTGTGGAGCAGTTGTGTTCATTGATTAAAGAAACTAAAGACATATCAAGTCAGAGTGAAGCACAAATAAGGGCTTTCAAAGGCATCTAATGATGAGATTTCTTCAGGGCACACACAGTATCTTAAGCTCCTAAACTTCCCATGAAATGACTTTAAGTAAACTCAACTTCTTTTTAATTTTTAGAAAGAATCACTGCTCTTTGCAAGCTGGCACAAAATAATTGAAGCATTTCAAAGCTATATTTTAAACAGAATATTTTAAGGTTGGCAAAATCACTCAGCAGACTGATTGCCTGCTTTGGCAAGCACAGGAACCGGGGTTCAATCCCTGGTCCTGCATGCTGCACTGGCCCTGCCTCTGGGGTACACTGAGGTGACAAACAAGTCCAGGTATGGTGACACAGACTGTAATCCCAGCTCTGGGGAGGCTGAAAACAAGAGAAGCACTACGAGTCTGGGCTATGTAGTGAGACCTTGTACCAAATACGTAAATTGAAAAATAAATAAAAAAGCAGCAACCCAGCATACAATTTCAATTTTCCAATTACTTTTGGAAGATGATGATTTTGAAGTGCTTTCATTAAAAGTCTAGGCAAAGAAATAGCATTAAAACTGGGACTTAAATATGCTGCACAAATTGAGATATTTGATGAAATGTGTGCAAACTTTGTATAGTGTGCTTATGTACATTTCTGAATACTTGAAGGCTTTATATAATGAAAATTTATGCAGGGTGGTGGATAACTAACAGCCAACATGTAACATCCAGATGGGCTGAATCAGTGGGGCACTAGCTGTGAATGGCCCTCTGGAGGATCGCTGACAGCAGCATAAAAGGAGAACTGGAGGGGCATGGTATGCAGTCGATTCTCCTAGAGCAGCTTTTCACCTCGTTTTCTTGACACTAACTCAGCTGTTGCATCATCAGAGGCGCTTTGGGTCAGTGATGTCACTGGCAATGGCTGTGGTTGCTCCTGGGGGAGTTCTACATTAAGCATCTCTTGCTGACTCCAGTGCAGATCCCTCAACCTGATGGCACAGATCCTTTACCCTGCTGGCACAGGTTTTCTCGCTTCCATTACTGATTTTTGGCCTTCACAGTGCAGACTTTTGATGCAGAGTTACATGAGACATCATTGTGGGCTCTAAGCTTCCAGCTAGACTCATGGAGACATTGCCATGGGCTCTAGGTCTTCATCTGGATGCTTTTGTTCTCTAGTGTATCAGATCTTTTGCACTCTTCTCCTTTTCACTGTGGTTGAACATCATCCTTTACTGAATCTATTGCTTTGCAAAACTTAAATAAAACATGGAATTTGTCTTCTCTATGAAAGTCTATGTGCTTATTCATTTTCTATGGCTACCACAGAATTTCTGAAACTAAATAATTTTTAAGGGACACAGATGTGTTGATTTGTGGTTACTGAGCCCAAGAGGTGTTAGAGCATGGTATCAGCATCCTCTGATTATCTGATGAAGTCAGGACAGAGCAAGCATTCCACCAGAGCTCTCATACTTTTCCTTATGCAGACACTGAAACCATTATGGTGGATTTATTCTTATGATTTCCCTATCTACTTACCAAAAGGCTCACCTTATAGTGCAGTGAACTCATTTTTGATTCTGTGGCATAAACATTTTCTTTGGAAACTGAGGCACTTACATCTGCACCATCCAAACTACAGCTGCACAGTATGTAAAAATAAGCACATCCATAGTTGTTTCGCTCATGGAATGGTGCTCTGTGAAGCACCACCCTTTTCTGTGCGGAGCTCAGATGATCTGCAAAAGCAATGGCTGGTTCTGTCTTGAACATGAGAGTCCATGTGGTTGCAGCAATTTCTCACCATCACATTCATGTTTTCATCTATAGGCCCCAGAGTAGCTGAAGTAAATGCTTTGAGCCATATTACTTACTTAGTTTTCAGTGAAATCCTTATGTGCCTTTATAGGATTATTTTCCAATCCCTAAGTATTTGAATATTTTGCATGTATTTTTATACCCAATGTAGATAATCAAATGTACACATCAAAGCACTGACTTTGGGAAAATATGACCTTACTAATGTCATACAATGCTGTGACTATGTAAGAACACAATGCACTTCCTTTCCACTTGAAGCTTTCATAGACACATCAAAGTAGCCTTTGTGTGTTTCTTCTGGGTTAATTGGTCAATACTGATTTATTGCAGAACTATGAAAATGAATCAAAGAAGAGTGGGTTTGATAAGGTAGATATTGACAGGGTTCAGGAAGACTTTAGCATGCAAACTGATTTTGTCTTCCGGTATGGATTATGCTATCCTAGATGTAAAGAGCTTATCATCTTATGGGCATTGTCTCTATTGCCCAGTTGTATGGATTGATGCACAGAAAACAGAAAAGCCTTCAATGTTTAAGAATAGCGAATTCATAGTCACTTGTGGTCGTATTTTCATGTACTTCATCATATCATGGACTTACTTCAGGATTTCAGGGTCTCAGATTTTATTTTATTTATTTATTTATTTATCAAAACTTTTGTTTGTTTGTTTGTTTATTTATTTTTATGGCCGGCTCAGCCTGACCTGAGGGCAAGGCTGGTGCAACATGTGGTGCCAGGGATCGAACAGCGGTCCCTGCAGCCACCTAAGCTTTCCTAAGCAGGCGCTTTAGACCACTGAGGCATCCTGCCAGGCCAGATTTTTTTTTTTTTTTTCTGTTATTAAGGCTGTCTATAAACTCTACATCACAGAACTCAGCAGCTCCCAAGTGCCAAGTGGAAGGTGTGTTTCTAAAACTCCTCAGAGCCCTTTCTTGTTCTGGCTAGTGCTTAGAGATGGTACTTTGTATCAGGAAGCAAACCATGGGCACGAACAATACTCTTGCGTATGGAAAATGCTGTCATTATGTAGAAATATATAACATATTATCTTCTTTCCTTCATGCTTATGAGAAAAGATGAAATTATTTTTCATGTGTTTTGAACATTGCGTCTCAGTATGCCTCTAATCACAGAATTTCTAAGCATCTTAGTGGTATAGCAATATAAATTAGTCATACACAGGGGCTGGCTGTCCTGTCCTTTACAGTGGATATATAAACCAAGACCTCCAATATGCTCAGCAATTGCTGCTCATGTAGCCCAATTTTGCAAGTCTCACTGATGCAACAGGTCATTTTAGTAATAGTAATCTCAGGTCACTTTGAACAGTATAATACACAAAACTGATGAGATAATGTAGCCTACAATTTAGCTCTTAATTACTGTCTGTTCCATGTGAATGAACAGTCTTGGTGACCATGCAAACCTGTCGTTGGAAAGATTAAATGTATTCCACAGTGGGTGGACTTGATGTGTGGAAGAATGCTGGCATGCAGTACTCATACTTTTAATGAAGAAACCAGCCAGTAAATTAAGTAGCGATATTCCAAACACCAACAGATTACATTCCCGTTATACTTAGGCCTGGCATAATTTGAATACTCTTATGATGACAGTTTTGCTTTCCCATCTAGCGTTCAGTTGATTGGAGGGCCTCTTCCTAAGAATATCTCTTCATTCCTGCTGGCATGACTGCCTAATGAGGCCAGAGAGTCATGCAAGTTGTGGCATGAGAGATTGTGCTGAGTCACAATTGAGATTATTTCAATTCCAGATATGTATTTTTTTCTATTGCTGTGCAACTAATTACCACAAGTTAATCACCAACCAATATTACTTTTAAGATTCACACACTGTAAGAACAGCAACAACTGAGCTCCAGCCTCAGTTCCATTTCTCACAAGGTTGACATCAAGACCCAAGTGAAGCAGAATGCTCACCTTGTGGCTCATCTGCCAAGTTCACACACTTGCAAACTCTCTGGGTAATGTGCAGAATTCAGCTTCTTATGCTGTTATGATCTTCGTGTTGGTTTAATGCTCAACATTTTTTAAAAAGTGTGAGATCTCTTATAGAACTGCAGTTTATATTTGCAGAGATCGCAGGAGAATTTCTTCCTAATATGATAAAATGAGTGACAACTCTATCATTTTTATCACAAAATATAAT